>JAWPHD010009757.1:0-100541 GCA_037043455.1 Cyrtodaria siliqua | reverse complement strand
TCAATGTGCATAAAATTAAAAATAAATAATAAATAAAAACTCTGAGTCAGTCTATGGAGAAAGAATTAAATACCAGTGAGTCAAATTAGAAAAATATGATTACTTGACTCACGACCCGCAGGTACATAAATCGCTGAATGCTATTATAATATACTTCAGATCTGTTTTAAATATTAAGCATGTACATATGTAGGACGAGTTTTTGCAGGGTAAAACAATGTTTACCTCGTGTCCTGCAGAAAAATAGCACTTTTTTCAAGGCAAACATGGAGAATTGAATTGTTTGAAAACTTGTATGCTTATTAGAGACTTGGGATTGACTGTTGTCACTTTAATCAATAGTTTAGCAGAGTTATATGACGGAGACCACATTTAAATAAATAGAATACTGTTGTCATTATGCGGATGATGTTCATATCAATGTGCGGCCGATAATGCATATATTATTTAAGTACGATTATAAAAACCATTTATATAAGTATCATGTGTTTGTCACCATCTAGTTGATGAAGAAGTGTTGCATCAAGCCATAATGTTGGTGTGTTGTTATCATCGCTGTTGTGCACTATGTTTTAGCTTCTGCTGATATATTTTACTCTCCAAGGCTGTTCATGATGTTTGTGATGTTAACCATGTAATTGCAGTGTTTGGGCAATAGGTTTTCTTACTGTTGATAAGTATAAATCAGCAGATTGTTGATTTCACCTAATTTTAACTTGCTGCTGCTAATAAAAACACTGTTTATGAAACATCCAATGTTTTTTTGTCTAGCGATCCACTTCACATTTATTCAGTTTGCGTACAATAATGTTTTCATTACAGTGGCTGTTGTTTTTGTACTGATGTGGTTGCTGATACTGCTTAATTATAATTGGATGCAATGTTGTGGAACAGGTCATAGAGTCCTCCAGTGTTAGTAATGTATGTACAGATCCTTGTTTCTACCTGTTATACAATATAGATATAAAAATAGAACAGGCAAAGTAGCATCCAAGGACGAAAGTCAACCACAAACACACACAGAAACACAGAACAACTTTAAAGATGAATAAAAGGCCAAATAAGACATCACAAACACAAAAGAGTTGACAATAGGGCTACCGCCTTGGAACGGTCAGTGGCAAAGAAAAGGCCGCTGGGGGTTTAAACCAGGTTCTAAGGTGCACCAAACCTCACACCTACCCTACTGTCATCCCAATAAAACGGGACAGGGTAAATAAAGAGATCCCGGCCATGACCTATTCTCTAACCAACAAGGCAGCATTAATAGGCAATATAAGTAAATCACAAAGAAGGTACTCAATCACTTTGCAGAAACCAGAGAAACAAGAGAACAAACCATTGTGGGCACGACAAGAGAATATTGCAGATAAACATCAAACGCCACCGTCCTTTTGGGATTTAGGTAGGCGTCATCATAGGCTCCACAACCTGTCCGGTCAACGCACAATTAAAGAGGAAAGCATAGTGGCGAACTGTAAATTGATCCACCACCAAGCACGCAGTGAGGTGAAAATGATAGGGTCATAGCCTCTTTTGATAAACCTTTTAACAAGTTTACAAAGATAGTATGAAAGTGATCATGACCGAGATGAGACTATGCCACAAAACGGCATTTCAAAACATTGTGAATTTCGAATGTATCACAATTATTTCGTGTAGAGTTTGGGAATATATCCCTACAATTGTTTAATACATTCATGTTTAATACATTGACAATGACTTATAACTGGTGTACATTTTCAAGACACTGCAAGAATTTAGATACTTTTCATATCGTTTATTTTTGGCTATTCCATTTGATCGTTGTTTTTTTTAGGGCTATTCCATTTGATCAATGAAGTTTTATTTGTCTTGCACATGGTATTTTGGCAAACGGTTCATTAGAGTTTAGTTATCTGTTCCATTTGGACTTGTCACTATCCAATACACAGCACGTTAAACTAGTTCTGTGCATGGTCACTAAATTACAAAACCACTTCTATGCTGTGTCCTATTCAAAATAAAGTGTCTATGCAGGGTCCCAAAATGTAGTGTGTGTGTGTGTATGTGTGTGTGTGTGTGTGTGGGTGGGTCTGAGTTTATAGTCCCTCGAACTTGTAACCAGTATGGCGTCAAAAAAGGTATAGGCACAATACAGTATGGAGAGTTCCAAATTGTATTTAATAAAACACTTCATTACATTCAACAGCTGCATCTTAGGTTTTCACATATGAAGGTGATAAATGAGGTAAATGGCATTCAAGTAGTCGGCATCAAAGCACGATGACATCTCCTTTATTTATTTGTTATATGGAGTTTACATAATATCAAGGCTAACCTTTAAAATGTGGGTTAATTGACTTGAAAATATATCATGTTCCTATTTTATAGTCATCGGAGTGTTTGGCTGGATTAGCTTTTAGATAGTTATTGATCGTTATGCCAAATAATTGGTAATTCTATTATGGATGATAAAATAGTAGAGCTACGACATCAATTGAACGTGTGGCCTTTAAATAGTCACGTACCGACTGATTAAGTAACCGATCATCAATAACTTAGGCCTCTGATTATGAGGATTGATTACGAAAGTCTATAATCGATCATAGGTAAAATATAAAAATACAATTAAAATAATGTTTTAAAATAGAAATAAACTTGGTTATCCAGGAGACAAAAGTGAATACAATTGGGAAAATGTGCATATTATACACAAATAAACAAATGTATATCAGTTGTTTAGCTAACTGAAATGAAATAACAATGGCATAAGAAACAGGAGGACTTAATCATACTTAATCAGAAATCATTCGAAGTTCACGGTCTGAAACTAAGTAACATGTAGACTTCATATTATTTAACCAATTAAAACCGATATTCTTGATACTAATTTATGAAAGCTTAGGAACTTTTAATAGTCAATTTGTTTGGAGACACATTATTAAACGTTACTGTACTCTCAAATCTTCCTCCAATTTTTTCCTTTACATACTGGATATTTATTATGACATTTATTTCTTTTGTCATGATGCAATACCCGGTGCATCAACTCGTGTGGTCGTTATTTGGTCTCAAATACTTCCTAGGCTTTCCTGACGTTATTCTAAAAAACATGTTGCAATGGTAAGAGCCAAAAAGCGGCTAAACACAGTTATTCTGCTAAGGGTATCTTAGATATTGGGGGTCGTAATCTGCTGCACACAGACATTTAGGCTGATGAGAACTGGCTTGGCAAGGATGTAGTTCATTTATCAAATGTGGGAAACACTTTGTTTCTTAACCAGTTAGCGGCTGGATTTCAATGTTTCACTAAAGGTAAGCAGTTATAAGGAAATGTATACTTTCATGGCACCATTTTTGTTTTGGCTGTGGCATTCGAATATTTTGCTTCTGATATGCACCCTTCGCTGCTGCTAAAACATGTTTCCCCTATTTTTGACGGTGGACGGGAGCCTGGACACTCCATGACTTGTAGTGTCCGGTCTCCCATTATTACTACTTAATGTGTATGGCCCGAATAAAGTCACAGATAATACAAATTTTCTGACAAAGATTAAAGAATTCGTTTTAACAAATAATCATGAAACTTTAATTATAGGTGGAGATTTTAACACAGTTATTGATGTTGATAACGATAAGAAAAATGGTAGCGTTAACAGTAATAAAAAAAGTAGAGAAAAAATAAATAATATTATATCGGCGTATGACATTAATGATATATGGAGAGTTTTAAATCCAACTACCCGACATTATACATGGCACTCCAACCATAAACCTCCAATATTCTGTAGACTCGATTACTTTTTAGTTTCGTCAAATATTGTTAATGCTATTTCAAAATGTAAAATTACTGCAGGCTTACGCTCCGATCATTCAATAGTATATTTTAATCTTAAAAATGAAAAACAACCACGTGGTCCAGGGTATTTTAAATTAAACAATAGTGTGATTTTAGATAAGGAAGAACGAATACGAAAATCTTTACAAGAAACAGTCAGCATAAATAAAGATGCAAATCCTAACACGCTTTGGGAGGTTATTAAAGGTACAATCCGAAATGAAACAATATTATATTCCGCAGGAAAGAAAAAACGGGAACGCAAAGAAGAACACATATTAAATGAAAATATCGACAAACTTGAACTGGATTTATCAAATAACCCCGAAAATGAGGAATTACTTAATGAAATTAATCAACTGAAATCAAAACTAGAAAATATTATAGAGAAAAAGACACAAGGTATTATTTTAAGGGCAAAGGCTGAATGGATTGAAGGTGCGGAAAAAAATACAAAATATTTTGCAAGCCTCGAGAAAAAAAAATCAGAACAAAAGACAATCACGAGAATAATTAAAAATAATAAAGAAGTAACAGACTCTCAAAAAATATTGACAGAAACAATGACATACTATAAGAAATTGTACAGTAAAATTAAAACCGAAGAAAGCAAAAATACTTTTTTCCCAAATACAAAAGAAAATGTTCTAAATGACCAACAAAAAGAAACTTGTGAAGGAATAATTAGTGAGACAGAATGTTTAAATGCCCTAAAGGAAATGAAAAATAATAAGAGTCCTGGGTCGGACGGGATAACAACTGAGTTCTATAAACTGTTTTGGAACGACATTAAAGAATTTTATATTAAATCAATAAATTATTCGTATGCAATTGGAAGTTTAACTACAATTCAAAAACAAGGTATTATAACGCTTCTGCCAAAACAAAATAAAGACTTAACTTCACTTATGAACTGGAGGCCAATTAGTTTATTAAATGTCGACTATAAAATCGCGACGAAATGTATAGCTAACCGTATGAAAAAGGTTTTATACACTCTTATAGACAATAGTCAAACAGGTTTTATGAAGGGGAGATACATAGGAGAGAATATAAGAACAATATTTGAAATAATCGACTATTTGAATGAAGACAATTTACCAGGACATATATTTTTTGCTGATTTCGAAAAGGCATTTGATAGCTTAGATCATGATTTTATTTTACAATGTTTAACATATTTTAATTTTGGAACATCGCTTGTTAATTGGATTAAACTGTTTTACAGAGATGCCCAAAGTTGTGTATCAAACAACGGACACATGTCTGACATTTTTAAAATAGAAAGAGGAGTAAGACAAGGATGCCCACTGTCACCTTATATTTTCCTAGTTGTAATTGAGATTCTTTATAAAGCCATTAGAGCAGAAAACGACATTAAAGGCGTAATAATAGCTAATAATGAAATAAAAAATACAGCTTTTGCAGATGATGCCACTTTCATACTAGATGGTTCGAAGAAAACATTTGAATCTTTAATTAGACTAATAGATAAATTCAGTTTGACATCAGGACTCAAGTTAAACATAAACAAATCGGTAATATTGGTTGTTGGCTCACTCAAAAATACAAATGAAAAATACTGCAAAGATAAACACTTTATATGGACAAACAATAAAGCAACAACACTGGGAATTGTTTTTACAAATGATAGGTCAAAATGCCACCAGGAAAACCTTATACCAAAGATAGATGAATTCTGCAATTGTTTAGAACGTTGGAAAAAACATAGTTTGTCAATAATTGGAAAAATTACCGTTATTAAAACATTTGCACTACCCAAACTCATATATCCTCTAACAGTTCTAGAGACTCCAAATGTAGTTTGTATTAACCGAATAAAAAACAAAATGTTTGAATTTTTATGGGAAGGTAAACCAGATAAAATTAACAGAAACACAATAATTCAGGATTATGAAAATGGGGGTTTAAAAATGATTGATATAAACCTATTTATAAATTCAATAAAAGCAGGCTGGATTAAAAGACTTCTGGATCCTAACAATCACGGTGATTGGAAGGCGATATATATGAAAGAAATTAATAAATGTGGAGGGAAAACATTGTTTGAAAGCAATTTTAATACAATTGATGCAAAAACAATAACTCTTAAATTACCGTTTTTATCGCAAATAGTTGAATCATGGTCAGCAATAAATTTTAGGGAAAATATTGATCAATATTCGAGACAAATTATATGGAACAATACTTATATTAAACACAGAGGGAAAATGCTTTATAAAAAAACATGGGACATTAAAGGTATACAATACATCGAACAGTTATATAATACTAGGGTTAAAACATTCTACACATTCGATCATTTAAAAACGGTTTTTAATCTAAGCAATTCTGAGTTTCTTCAATATTATACAATCATTCAAAGCATTCCAAAGATGTGGAAGAAAGCAATTCAAACAGAAACTAGAAACGATATTAATATTGAACAAACACTGATAAAAGAAATAGAGAAAACAACGAATGCAAATAAAGTTATATATAATAAGCATATTAGACGTATTCAGAAGGATCTCGTTATAAAACCTCATGTAAAATGGGACAAAACATTTACGAATCTAAACTGGAAACTAATTCACCTTATACCGTTTGAATGCTTAATTGACACTAAACTTAGAACATTCCAGTATAAATATATAATGCGAGTTCTCCCAACAAACACTTTTTTGCATAAATGTAAAATTGCAAATACAAGTCTTTGTGACTTTTGTAATATGCACATAGAAACTATCGAGCATTTGTTTTGGGAATGTCCAGTTACTCGAGCTTTTTGTACAGAAGTACAAAACCTTATAATCACTAAAAATATACAATGCAATGTAGACTTTAAAACGATCTCATTTGGAATTATGGCACAAACGGCAAACTCTTGCTTTTTAAATTGTATATTAATGATTGCGAAGTATTTTATTTTCAGAAGTAAATATACAAAGACAACTCCCAGTGTTGCAACCTTTATACTATATTTAAACAAAATTGAAAACATAGAAAGAATAATAGCGACATCTAGGGAAAAGATAAGACAACACAATGATAAATGGAAACTTTTTGCAGCTCAGAACTGAAAACGTTTTAAAACAGCTCGTACAGTGTGGTGGTACACTTCTATTCCTCTCTGCTACTCTGTTAATCTGTTCTGTCCTTTCATTACTGTCCTAACAACCTATCTCCTATCACATCTAATATAATCTTATTTTTCGAGAGACATAAGTGTACAATAAAACATGTGTTTTGTTGATTCACATAATGTAAATATGTATTTAGAAAATGTAAAATGCTCTTTGTAAATATGTGTGTTATTGTATAATTGTGGAAATTGAAAAATAAAATATTTTCAAAAAAAAAAAAAAAAAGGATGTAGTTCATTTATCAAATGTGGGAAACACTTTGTTTCTTAACCAGTTAGCGGCTGGATTTCAATGTTTCACTAAAGGTAAGCAGTTATAAGGAAATGTATACTTTCATGGCACCATTTTTGTTTTGGCTGTGGCATTCGAATATTTTGCTTCTGATATGCACCCTTCGCTGCTGCTAAAACATGTTTCCCCTATTTTTGACGGTGGACGGGAGCCTGGACACTCCATGACTTGTAGTGTCCGGTCTCCCATACATATGGCGGGCAGCGAAGGCTTGAAAGGAAGGACATATAAGTTTCAGTTTAACTTTATTCAGCTCCTGTATACCCAGAGACGGAATTGTAATATAACATAAATTATATACAAATTTGTTGTCCGTAAGAATTGCTAAAAACATTTGAATTTATTGAATTCGGTGCACTTGTAATTATGCTTGAATATTAACCGTGCTTTTAAAATGATATATAGGGTCCTATAGAAACCATAGCGTCCGAACGCAATGGCATCGTAGGTCCGCACTGTACTGCAAACAAGGACTAGAAACTACAATGAAAGAGACAAAAAACAACAGAAAGGGTGGTGAAGACAGGATTACCGACTTGGAACGGTCAGTAGGCAATAAGGCCTACTGGTTAGCTTGAATCGATTCAACACTTGCTTCAATGCTTATCAGAAAAGCTGCTTTCATAATGAACATTTAATTTGATGCACATGTATTTATGTCCTTAATATTTTAATATTCAATTTGCTTTATTGCTTATTGCTTTCTACTGTAAGGGCTTGCCTTAATGGTCTGTTGTGCTTACTGGCAGCCCAATTGTTCCTCATGATTGGGGCTTATTTTCAATTCATGCCACGCCCAATTTATTTGCCAAATCTATTATATGTAATTTTATCCTGTTGCATAGCAATATCTACGATTGGAGACATTTGGTGTGTTAGTATCCCAATATCTTATTGTAGTATGTCGAGAAACATATTCGCACCTAGAGAGGAGACGTTTTCGCATTTTGATATGGTTTTCTGTAGATATTACATATTTTAACAAAGACCTCTTTGAAAATAACATTGTGTATGTTAAATTCGTAATAACTAACAACTTAAAAGGCGTAATCGTAATTCCCTCAATGTATGACAGTTATCCGAAACTAAGTTCATAACAGTCATACTTTGTATTTTATATACTAGGCATGTAGATTGTACATCCATTTCCTAAACAATTACCAGTTAAACATTTCTTTTTCCTTTAACCCAGAAGGTTACATTTTGCCCCGAGGTCCACCAGCCAGTCAGTAACTAATCATCAGATGTTGACGTCATATGCCTTTTTTAATATGGGGTTCAGGTTGTCTGGCCAAAGATGAGGTTTCAATTTGTTTCGTGGTTAGTACACTAGCCATGTTACTTTGTTCTCACACCAGGGTTTTTCGTTTGCTACTGTTTTGTTGCATATTATATATGTTAGTCGTAGATTTGTAAAAATGTAAAAAAGCAACCAATCGCTACATAGAATGATTATAAGTTACAGTATTATACATGTTATACTTTTAATTAGTATAAACGTAAACTGTGGTTATATTGTAACAGAACGAGGTACGTTACATTCCCGTGAATTATCCGAAACGACATGTATCATCTCTGAATACACTCGGGAAGACAATATCCCGATTTATCGATAGTGATTATGGATGTAACACTAATATAGAATAATATACACAAACACCTTCTCCACACGTTTCATCTTTGTATTTGTTTAAACCGATTTTGATTTTGTTGTTTACGACTTTTTTCTACGAAGATTGTGATATAAATCAAATATAAATCAAATCAAATTATATAAGAAAACATATATTGATGTTTTAAAAGGAAATTGTTTCAAGATTTAATGTAATTAAATGATCTGGTTAGACTTTCTGAGAAGAATGTTGCTTGAATTTTGATTATCCACGAATCTGTTTTTATGCTGTGTTCATTGACTTGCATTTCCCATTATGAATTTCATTTCATATTATATTGAAATGAGGAAATAGTTCTAGGAACAAAAGTCATTTTTCAAAAGCAATGCATATTGTAACACTGGAATACCCGTATATTCCAGCCCAAACGGTTTATATTCACCGCATTGTGGAATGCGTGTTTCAGTGGTAGAGCGCCGAACTTCAGACTTAAAGGTCGTGGGTTCGATCCTCGCCATGGCCATGTTATTTATCCTTGAGCAAGATAATTAATCCACATTGCTTAGTACTGGTTTTACCCAGGAAACCTGCACATACTCTTCAAAAGGGGATGTTGCAGTATCAATAGATAGATAGAGTCATTAGTGTGTAATTTTTATAAAGTTGTATTGCCATTCAACTACTAAAAAAACAATTAAGTATCAACGCGTTTGAGCTAAATATCCCTAATCAATTGCCCATCAAAATCAATTTAAAAAAACGCATTTATCTTCCTTTTTGGAGGACTTTGTACCTAACTATTTAATAAAAATACAAGAGGAAATATGGTCTCTATTTGAAAAACATACTTGTAATTTACAAGACATTTTCATAACAACGATAACCTCGTTTAATGCATGTTGTCCTCCGCCACCACAATACAGCATTAATAGCCAATACACATGCAAATATACCACATACATTCTCATGTATGTATGAATAATAAAAGACATCGAAGCCACACATCAACTAAAACTATCACTGTGATGAATGGCAAAATCAAGTATAATACATGTCTAAAATATATGAGCCGAAACACGCGAAAACGACCCTTCAGACAATTTTTTTACATTTGATGTTTTTTCATGTTTGTGAAACACGTTGATTTTCTCTTTAAAAATCTCTTTAATTTATGTTAATATCTTAATTAAAAATAATTTTATCTCCATTTGAAAACCAAAGATTATATTAGCCATTAATTTCGACGTTGACGTCGGCGTCTTGGACGACGTCGTTGATTAAATAACAACCAAAAACATAAACAATTATCATTTTCTATAGCATCAACTATTTATATTAAGAAAACATATTCCCTATGATATAATTATTAGATAAAACACGGAAGTGACGAGAAATGATTAGTAATTAATTGATTACCGGCCGACGTCATAACTTTTTACTTTATGACGTTGTCGTTTAAATGTCCGAAGGGACGTTTTCGTGTGTTGCGGCTCATATGTTAATTTCTTAATTTGTAAGAAGTTCTAATTAAAACAAAGGTCCATGATTTTGAAAATAAATGCAGAATCGAAAAATCATTAATGCAGAGACACATCATATTACCATGTGTGAACTGTGTGTTAGATGTAATAACAATCCATAAAAAGTGTTAAAGTGAAGGCCACATGAAGTTCATTATGGAGTGAAAATCTCTAAGTCAAATAAAGGGCCTTGATTCTGCAATAAATTAGGCATCAACAATTTGTGATGCAGAAGGCCATAAGGTAATCAGTTGTTACGTGTACATGAAGTTTGGGAACAATCAATTCGAAAATATTGGAGAAAACATGTGTTAACTACAATACTAGAGTGGAAAATTCTAAGTCAAAGAAAGGGCCATAATTCTAAAGTAAATTAGGCAATCAATGAAGGGTAATGTACAGGGACATAAGTCATCAGTTGTTATGTGTATATTATGTTTGGGAACAATCAATTCGAAACTGTTTGAGAACAAATATGTTAACATGTCATTATACAATATTAGAGTGGAAATTTCTAGTCAAACAACGGGACATAATTATAATATAAATTAGGCTATCAATGATGGGAGATGTACAGAGACATAAGGTCGTCAGTTGTTATGTGTATATTAAGTTTGGTAACAATCAATTCGAAAATGTTTGAAAAAAAATGTGTCAACTTGTCATTATACAATATTAGAATGGAAAATTCTAAGTCGAACAAAGGCCATAATTCTGTTATAAATATGCAATCAATTATGGGTGATGTACAGGGACATAAGGTTATCAGTTGTATGTGTACATGCCGTTGGGAACAGTCAATTCGAAAATGTTTGAGAAAAAAATATATATGTTAACCATGTTAACAGGTCATTATACAATATTAAGGTGGAACATTCTAAGTCAAACAAAAGGCATAATTCTGTTACAAATTAAGCCATTAATGATTGCAGATGTAGAGGGACATAAGTTCATCAGTTGTTATGAGTATATGATGTTTGGGAACAATCCATTAAAAAGTATTTGAGATATTCATGTATTAAAATGTGTTACGCTAGGCGACGTGACAGGACGCGACGCGACTGCACACAAATGTGTGACGGGACGCGACGGGACGGGACGTTAGGGACAACGTGATTCCTATATAGCCCCCACTTCACTTTGTGAAAGCGAGTGTATAATTATAATTATTATACCACAATGACTTGGCAGAAGTCAGAGCAACAGTTAAACAACAGAGCAACAAGAGATCTGTAAACTAATCATGCAGTGCGTTGCAAAATGATAGGGTCAGAAAGTGAGAATAATTACATCATCGGAGCTACTGTCAAGTTATTTGTTTTGATTATTTTTTGAAATAATGAAAGGTAGATTGCGTCCTCACCTAATTAGTGTTACACCTTAAAGGAATACATATAACATCGAAAGGAAAAGAAAAGTTTAACGATGAATAAAAGGCAAGATAAAACATCACAAACACATAAGGGTGGGTTAATTGATATAAACACAAAATGGTAGACAATGGGGCTACCGATTTGGAACGGTCAGTGGCAAAAAGTGCCGCTGGCGGTTTAAACCAGGTTCTAGGGTGCACCAAACCTCACTCTTACCCTACCGTCATCCCAATAAACGGAACAGTGTAAATAAAGATACCCCACCCCCCAGGTTATAAGCTCCGACAAACAAGGCAGCATTAATATGCAAAATAAGTAAAACACATAAATGATCATGTATATATAATATAAAAAACAAAAGCCTTGAAAGTCACAAAGTAAGTACTCACTGACGTGGCAGAAGTCAGAACAACAAGAAAAGAAACCATTAAGGGTACAACAAGACAATATTAAAGACAAACATCAAACGCCACCGTCCTATAAGGATTTAGGCAGACGTCATCATTGAGTCCACAATCTGTCCGGTCATCTCAAAATCAAAGAGGAAAGCATAGTAGCGAACTGTAAATGGGTCAACCACGAAACATGCAGTGCGTTGCAAAATGATAGGGTCATAACCTAATTTGATAAACTGTTTAACAAGTCTAATAATGATAGCAAGAAAGTGGTTTTGACCAAGGATTATTACGAAGTTTTAAATCACATCACCATAGAAGTCAGGTTGTGATAGTCCTTGTCGCAGAAGATTTCTTAGATTACTTCTATACTTTTAAAGTAGATCAGGGTTACTATAATAAAAAGCTGCAGTTCATGTTGAATATAGTCATGCATTTGTTCAATAAGTAAACCAGAGTAAAACGAGTTGAGGATCACGTGTTGTGGACATATGCCAATTAATAATAAATAAAATACATGCATCATTATTTTTAAATTTATAGGGATTTTTATATGCGTTTCCATCCATATTTTTGTTTTCATAATGCTTATATTATTAATATATATACACCATGTACACAGGACAAAAAATTCTTTTTACTCACTTTTGTATCAAACTAGTTTTCTTACTTTATATTTTAGAACAGTTATGTGAACAGTATGTAGTCTTGAACAATAGTTTCTAAAATATTTATTTGTTGTTGACAAGGACATCTTTTGAGAGTTACTCTGCCTATGTATGAAAACAGGAAATCTGGTGATAAACACATAACTTGAATTCAAGTCTTCTGAAAGATACTGACTTCTCAAAATGTGTAGGAAATAATTTAAAAACATGAACTGTTGACCCATTCATTGCAGATATTACGATTTATAATAAAGTTAAACAAGGATAATCCAAAATTACCTCCCATTTAATTGAATACCGTTTCAAATTCACATAACTGTTATTCACCGTTAATAGTACAATTCTTTTTTAGAAATTGTATTTTGTAAAACGCATGTGTAGTGGTAATGCTAGAAACACATGGCGTCAAATTCATTTAATATAGAATTAGGTACAAAACAGCAATATTTACAGTACTTACATGTAACAAAAGCCTAAATAACCAGTTGTATAAGTGCTTGAAACTTTAAACTTGTTTATGCAATCAGACCAGATGCTTTAAACTCTTTCTTTTTCTTTTTGCTTCTATTTTTTGTGCAGTTCATCCGTATCGTCAATCAAGCGTGAAATACACAAAATAATGAGAATAGTATTGACATATTCTTAGGTGAGTGACTAGAATAATTCTTGAAAAGGCATGGAAAGCTTGATTATTTATTGCTAACATGCTTCATGACCGATTAGCCCGGGTATATAAACTGAGGTCCGAGTAAATTCCCCTTTTTGAAAAGCATTGGTATATTGAGAGTATCTAGGGTATAGCAGTATATAATACTTCAAACTTTGCTTTTAAGAAGAAAAAAATGCAAATTAATAAGCTAGCTTTAGCAAATACAAAACTTTGCGGATTTTTCATTGTTCTAGAAAAAACAAACACCAAAACGCAACTAATGAAACACTTGATCTTAAGTATTATAAGGTTGGTTTCATACAAAAACTGTATCGGGAGGGCCTCATCAACTGAAACAAAATTGAATACCACCATTTTCTCCATTTTCTCATGCAACTGTTTGTCTATCAGTCATTTTCAGTTACCTATGCAAACATCCCTCCACTACCCCCATCCCAAACACAATAGGCTGGAAACAGGTCCTTAAGGCAGCATGAACCGACAATAGAACTGCACTCACACCTCTATCCAATTTACATATCCCAGATTGTCTTACCAGTTATGATCCGATCATAGCGCATCTTACAAATCTTCACTCAAGCCCGTAACTATGAGTATTGATTTAGGAAGCCTCCGTTTTCATCATCAATCATATTTAACTTGTTATTTTATTTTAAATGATCGTAAATGGCCTGATCATGAATAACCTCCATTGTCATTGGTTCCCTTAAAATAAAATATATTAAGATATTCCAATAACAAAAGTCATTACCAATATTAATTACATTCATTCTGATGCGAATGCTTACTCTTTGTGATGCATTACTATATTATGACGCATTACTCTATACGATGCATTTCCAAATTGCATGCCGAATGAATCTCACAATCATGTAGAGTCAATACGTCTTTTCCGCCATTAAGTCAAAGCAGATTAAGCACTATATCCGCAATTATATGTTGTATTGATGGTCTGCATTCACAGATATGCAGTGCAAATATAATCATTTTAAAATAAATTCCTCTAATATCACAACAAATACGACGGGAAAGAAATATGCCACACCGTTATATATCGAATGCTTTAAACCTTTCGATATGATTTTAGTTGTTTAATGCATCCACGACCATTTATTCCAACACATTTGTTCACAGTTTGAAAATCATGCATGTGTAAGTTATAACGGCCTTTATCCGGCAATTTAGAGGAATTGTCAAGTATATGGTAAATACAAAATAATAATTTATGACATCTTTGCCTGCCTTCAAACTTAAAGTAAGATACTGTTCAATTCAGGTAGCATTTAGATCATGGTTATGGCATCAACATAAGGGATGTCATATAAACCTAATTGTTCTGCTGTATAAATTACCCCAAGAATACAGGAATATTGAACTGTTGCTTGACGGCCCATTAAGACATTATCTTATTATAATAAGTGAAAAAAATATTTCGATACGCCCTAAAATGAGGAAAAGTGTACATAAAAATATGAGAACTGTGCCCAACTCTAACTGTCGAGCATATAATTTTTATATTTTAAAGACCTTACTCTGACATACGGGAGTATTCGGTTAACGTACACATCCAACGGACAAGGGTCAAGGACGTGTCTTGTCTGATTATGATAATGCCAGTGTTGCTGGTGAGGCTTGACTCCGTGATCTTCGGATTCACAATTTATCGTTCTTATCTATCAATAATAAAAACATTGAAGGATTGTAATGCCGTTTCAGAATTCTACTTATTTAATACACGTGCGGTAAGTACTATATTAACCGCATTTTTATGTTTTTGTTTTTTGTTTGTCTTCAGTTTCGCAAATTAAAGCATTATTAATGTCAGAACTGTCGTAGACAATTCCATTAATGTGTAACATAGTATTATTTTGTCTACAGAATACTCAAGGCAGATTACATAAAACGAAAATTATACAATTGCAAATACACAGTACAATCAATATTTCACCACCTAATGTGCTTCTGTAGTTTATTTCAGGATGTTGATGATTTAATATCTCTGAACAGACGTGTAATGCTGACAAATAAGATAATGACGACGTTAGAATTGTTGAGATGGTGAATATGGACAATAAATATACCATCAGTCTATCACTTTTCGAGAGATGTGTGTTTGAAGAGATGTGTGAAAGTCTGTGTTGTTGGCGGCTGTAAAAAAAAATACCCCGACTACAAATCATTAATGGTACTACTTACTTATCCTGGGATATTATCAAACGCAGTACGTGTGGCTTTAGAGTAGAACAACGCTTAAGCTGATGATAGGGGGCGTGAGATGTTTTGGACCTTATATTACGTCTCATGAACAGACTAAATAAAACCGAGTCTCTCTTGTTTTGTTTTCTGTTTCCAAGTGATCCCCTTTGCAGTATTTACTCATCCAGAGATTCTAGAGTTAGATGCTCAATCTTGCCAAGAATAAATTAAATGAAATGATCCATACTGTATCTTTCAATACTGTTGCTTTGTTATCAAACATACAACAGATATAAACATACAACAGTTGGTTTATTTTTTCTGATAATAAATGTTTCCGATGATTGCAACAAACAAATGTATTCGTCTATTTTTCGGACTTGGAATTCACTAAACATGACTCGAGTTTAAATGGAGGGCTGGCGTGGCGCAGTCGGTAGCGCGGCGGATTTGTAACCGGAGGCCCCGGGTTCAATCATCCGTGGTGCCACTGAGTTCCGTCGGTGTGTTCTTGGGCAAGACACTTATCCTTAGCCTCGTCCGTCGGATGGGGACGTAAACCGGGCGGTCCCGTGTATCGGTCTATCAACCGAGCATGTTAAAGAACCAGAGGAATCTATTCGATAATAAGAGTAGGGCAGGTTCCCGGATTCCTATGTATCCTTCCCCTCTCTCTGGGGCGGCTCTAAATAACCTGTACTGTGTTGATGAGCCGTTAAACAACATTCAATTCAATTCAATTCGAGTTTAAATGGCAAAACATAAGCAGGATCATTTGTGGTCATGCATTATCATAGTTATGTTGGTATTAAACCCAAGTCTGAAACGCTTTTTGTGCATTACGTGGTGTTACTTTTACTGAATCGCTGGATATCGCTGGGATAGAATGCTAGATCCATCTTGAATGCAATGTCATAAAAACAGTTTATGAAAATTTTAATAATTAATTTTACAAATAGTATTTCGACTGACTTTATTTTTGAATGATTAATAGCAGCGTTAATTTGATTTATAGGTTGTTAATCTAGCGTGAACGACGTCACTTAACGTTAGTGACGTCATTTAGAACTCGTATTGGAGAGTTTCTTCATATTGGCCTTTTTTCCACATTGACTGACTTCCGGTTCGTACTGGCCGAGTTGGCGTCGTGGATACAGTCAATTACATATATCCGTTTAATTATTATATATAACAATATGGTATTACCATTATTACAGCAACTAGGCCGCCAAATAACGGCAACATTACACTACAAAACGCTTTATAAAAGCTCTGTCCAAGTGTTCAGTTCATATAATAACGTACATGTGCCGATTAAAGGTATAGGATTGTTCCTTAAAATATCCGAGATTGAATATGCGTAAATTGAATTATGAGATGGTAACTCTTCAACGCTCCAGTTTTGGGTTTTGGTCTGGCTGGCTGAAGCCGTCTATATTGTGTCTATAGAGTTTAGATTCTCAAAATATGCAAATTAAATATATGCAGTAGGTTTATATACAGTGTATATCTGTTGTAATATGTGGGGCTGTTGTTGACGGGATATATACTTAAATTGAGTCAGTATACACCGTATCGAATCAATAAACACATAAACACTTTTTCAATACAATAAAAACGTTGTACGGAGGTCTCGCTTCTAAATATAGCATACACACATTAACAGAAAGAAAAATCTTGAGCTTCTATATTTAAAACATATTTAGACTCCCTTTATATATTATATATGATCTCTTAGACACTATGATGCGTAAAAATCTTTAATCGTATATATTACATGTAAAACAAGGATGTTAATAGGAAGGCAATACAGTTATAATACAATTATAGCCATCAGAGGATATATACCTGTACTGCGGCAAGGAAATCACAGTGCATGGACATATCTTACCACTAAACAAAATTGAGTCAAAATACAAATTAATCTGTTATTATTTTCAAGCTACGTTTAAATTACGGGTACTGTTATCCATATTTTAATAAGAAAACACATAAACACACAAATTTACAATGGAATGAACAATGTATTTTAATAAGGCACTAATTAGTAAAACCAAATCTACATGACAGCCAGGTATATGTTATATGATTGTGAAGTTCTGCTTAAATTACTGATAAAATAACATGACTGTGTTACATGTGTAAAATAGCTACTAACTCGTATTATTGTAGTGGCCCCTCCAAATAACTCACATTCGGAAAGACTTTCAAGTTAGCATACTGTTTCATCACGTATATTCCTATCTCGAGATAATATAATAGATAATATATATAAAGTAGATAAGATCATACATTGAACAGATCACGTTTCACAAACACTGGATCCAGAAGGATACTAAGTCATAGAGTAATTTTGTTAAAATACAATGTGGAAAATTATCATTTACAGTGCTATAAACAAATTAAAAAAACTTTTAGCTGGCGTATATATAAGCTAGAATAGATGCTCGATGGCTTTCGGCTTTATGCCTTCTTCGGGAGTACAAAGACATACTACATTTACAAGAATATCATCTAAACAACGATTGCAATGAAAAACAGTCTAAAGAAAATGTACAAATGATCATAAAGTTATAGAGTAATTTTATTAAATTACGATGTGGAAAATAATCATTTACAGTGCTAATATATGTGGAAAATTATAATTTACAGTGCTATATATAATGATTTCGTGTGAGAGAAAAAATCAGTAACATTCTTTGATAAAGTGTACCTCCTGTTTGACCCACATATACCAACTTGTCACATGCCCAACACTCTATCCTATATATAAGGTTTGTGTTTTGTAGTTGATATTCCCTTTCACTTTGTAAACTCGTCCAACATAAGCAGTGAACTGATCAGACGTCTTAATGGAGAACACACTATACTTTTTTTCTCTGCACATTTCGCGGCTTGGTTGCCTGTTTGTAGAAGGTGTTGTTATGCTTCCTGTGTACAAGAACGTCTTGTAAATTTTGTCCGTTTCTATACGAAATTAATGGTGGATCAAGACAAACCTCCTTCATTCGATCAGATTTGTGTAAAGTTTTTAGATATTTTTGCACAATGCTGTGAATGTTAGGGAGAGCTGAACAATACGTTGTCACCAGAGGGACACGTGCACCGGACATCCTTGGTCGATTGTACTGGAAACAGACTGATCTGCTCATACTGTTTACCCTGGCCAGTTGTTCACAGACGTTTTTCGGATCATATCCCCTGCTCCGTAGACGTTCCGTAATATCATCACGCCTACGTTGGTACGACGCTTCTTTTGAGCAAATGCGTTAAGCCCTAATTCCGAGTCCGAATGGTATTGCATTTTTCAATGTACTAGGATGGTCCGACTTTTTGTGTAAGTATATATGTTTGTCCGGCTCTTTGGAATCATAACATTTTCTAGAGAAGTAACAACATCCAGGAACTCTATGCTCTCTGATGACAACCGCGTTTCGACTTGGATCCGTGGGTGAATTGAATTGGCTACTGACTGGAACTTATTCAATTCCTTCTCCCCATGTGTCCATATTCCCCGCACATCATCGACAAACCTCAGTAGTCAGACGGTTTCTTTTCAGATCTGTGCATAAATTCCTTCTCCCAGTCTCTTAGGTATGTGCATGAATAATTATTACCCAAGCGGGAACCAATTGCCGTTCCTTCGGTTTGTAAATAGTGTTTGCCATCAAAACTAAAACTATTGTTCTCAAGGATAAACTCTATCATCTCCGGAACGGCTTTTGTTGCCAGGGGTATATCAGATCGTTTATCCAGTGCACACTTGTCTAGCTTCTGTCCTAGAAACGTTTGGATAACATGCCTTGACGTCTAGACAAAAAGGTATCGCGCTCTCGGGAACAGGTTGTGGAATAGCGTTAATCTTGTTGAGAAAGTCCGTATCTATTTATCATAATGTAATGCAGGTGTTAATAGAAACTAAATAATTAAAGGACATACATTTATGTTGTTACCTACAAACTTAGTCCTTTATCAGTAATTATTAACATTCACACTAGCGTTCGTTTAGTGCACTGGGACGGCTGTAAAATATTTCCCGTCCTGAGAATCAGTAGTGTTACATTTCACTGGTCCTTTGAGATCAACGAGTTCAATACAAGTGGCTTTGAAGCAGAATACCGCTTAAGCCGGTGTTAGGTGGCGTGAGAGGTACTGCTTCCTACACTGCCTCTCATAAACAGACTCAGTAAAACAGAGTCTGCTACTTTATTATCGTGGTTTGTAGCTTCGATAAGGATCTTCCTTATCAGTGTTTATTAGTTATGAGATCGCTCAATTGCAGAAGCTCTTGAACCAATCAGACTGAAAATCGTAACAATATTTATATTCATTTTAATACGAATTTGCGGAGCTAGTAAATCAATTTTGCCGCAGTTCGTATGGACGCCATCTTTGCTTTTTCTACTGACCTGAAGTTGAGGGTTCTAGCCATATACATGATATATAAGACAACATTTTTTTAAAGCCATATTTTGTTGAAATATCTTAAAACTATTGTACGAAACTATTATGGAATATTCAACTTTTCAGTGGAATTTAACCACCTTTTTCTAGGTTACACAATAATAAAAAAAAGTAATATCCATCTTGCTGTATTGACAATCCTAACACAAATGAATACAATCTGCGATTTATTTTTCCTTTAAACCAGAAGGTAACATTTTGCCCCGAGGTCGACCAGCCAGTGACTAATCATCAAATGTTGACTAAATATGCTTTATTTATTGTGGGTTTCCCGTTGTCTGGCCAAAGATGAGATTTCAATATATCTCGTGGTAGCGACAAGCCCAGTTATTACACTATCCATATTGCTCTTTTCTCACCCCAGGGCTTTTCGATTGCTCCTGTTTAGTTGTATATTATATGTGTTTGTCTTAGGCTATGTAAAAAAGAAAAAAGTCCACAGACCTAGATCTGTGAAAAGTCTAACCAATCGCTATATAGAATAAATATAAGTTACAGTAGTATACTGGTAAGTTATATCTCTGCGTTTGTACATTAAACGTAAATTGTCGTTCATTGTTACAGTTTTTATTACTTTTGTAAGGGATGATACTATTATGATATTATACACACGTCCTCTATTGTAATCTTGTTTCTTTTAAAAAGAAACAAAAGGCAGAAGGAGGTATGTTTAAGTCTTGTGTATTATCCGAAACAATACATATCGTCTCCGAATACACTCGGGAAGACAATATCCCGATTTATCGATAGTGAGTATTGAGTATCTGCGACACGTGGCGCACAGTTAGTACCCATAGGAATGCCAACAACCTGCGGGTAAACAGTTTTACTGTATCTTATAAAGATGTTAACGAGATGGAAAGATAACGCTCTACAAACATCGACAAAAGTCCATGAATTATACTTATCAATAGGGGCATTTGTAAAGAATGCCCTGACATTATTATAAACTAGAAAAGTTGTACATTCTCTAGCAAATGTCTTCTGAATAAGCTGAAGCAATTTATATTTGATTAGGTTATGTGGTAAAGTAGTATATAGTGTGGAAACGTCTTAGGTGCTTAGAGAAGAGGAATGAAAAAGCTTACACCGTAGTTTATCAAGGACTTCACCAGAGTTTTTGATAGACCAAACCGATTGATTCCTGAGTTTTCAAACGCCTTTCTGCAATACTTAATAACTTGTTGTTTAATCACGGAAGTCAAGAAGTCAATAGTTTAGATATATTGGTCGTGGTACATGAACTTGAATTAGCAATAAAACGTGCTTTGTATGGAATTTCGTGGAGTTTGGGTATCCAGTACATTGTAGGGAGCCTCGTCTGCTTACTATTTACAAAAACCGTTATAGTCTCCATGAAGGTCACATGCTGGCAAACAATGTCTTTCTCCAGCAAAGGTGTGGTTAGATAAGCAGAAGTGCTCACCAGGTCTGCATTCAAAATGTTGATATCAAGTCCAACTATGTGTATTGACTTAGGAAGCCTCCGTTTTCATCATCAGTCATCAATCATATTCAACTTGATATTTCATTTAAACTGATCGTAAATGGCCTGATCATGAATAAACTTAATTGTCATTGTTTCCCTTAAAATAAAACCGATTAAGTTATTCCAATAATAAAGGTCATTATCAATAGTAAGTGAAATCACTTTGATGCGAATGCTTACTCTATGTGATGCGTTACTGTACTATGACGCATTACTTTATATGATGCATTGCTAAATTGCATGCCGATTGAAACATAACATGCAGAGTCAATACGTCTTTTCCGCCATTAAGTCTAAACAGATTAAGCACTATATCCGCAATTATATGATTTACTGATGGTCTGTATTCACAGATATGCACGTACAGTGTCAATGTAATCATTTTAAAATAAATTAGTCCAATATCACAATACATATGACGGGAAATAAATATACCACACTGTTATATATCGAATGCTTTAAACCTTACGATACGTTTTTAGTTGTTTAATACATCCACAATCATTTATTTCACAACATTTATTACCAGTTTGAAAAACATGCATGTGTAAGATCTAATGGCCTTTATCCGGCAATTTACAGGAATTATCCTGTATATGATAAATACAAAAATAATAATTTATGACATCAATGCTTGCCTTCAAACTAAGTAAGATACTGTTCAATTCAGGTAGAATTTAGATCATGATTATCGCATCAAAATAAGGGATGTCGTAAACACTACAATAAGGGATGTCGTAACAAACTAGTTGTTCTGCTGTATAAATTACCCCAAGAGTACAGAAATAGTGCGCTGTTGCTTGACGGCCCAATAAGACATTATCTTACTATAATAAGTGAAAAATTATTTCGATACGCCCTAAAATGAGGAAAAGTATATATAAAAATATGGGAACTGTGCCCAACTCTAATCGTCGAGCATAAAATTATGATATTTTAAAGACCTTACTCGGAGTAAAGACTTCGATATACGGGAGTATACGGTTAACGTACACAGCCAACGGACAAGGGTCAAGGACGTGTCTTGTCTGATTATGATAATGCCAGTGTTGCTGGTGAGGCCTGACTCCGTGATCTTCGGATTCACAATGTATCGTTCTAATCTATCAATAATAAAAACTTTGAAAGATTGTAATGCCGTTTCAGAATTCTACTTATTTAATACACGTGCTGTAAGTACTACATTAACCGCAATTTAATGTTGTTGTTTTTTGTTTGTCTTCAGTTTCGCAAATTAAAGCATTATTAATGTCAGAATTGTCGTAGACCATTCCATTTATGTGTAACATAATATTATTTTGTCTACAGAATACTCAAGGCAGATTACATTAAACGAAAATTATACAATTGCAAATACACAGTACAATCAACATTTTACCACCTAATGTGCTTCTGTAGTTTATTTCAGGATTTTGATGATTTAATATCTCTGAACAGACGTGTAATTCTGACAAATAAGATAATGACGACATTAGAATTGTTGAGATGGTGAATATGGACAATAAATATACCATCAGTCTATCACTTTTCGAGAGAATAAGAATGATGTGTGTTTGAAATGATGTGTGAAAGTCTGTTCTGTTTGGCGGCTGTAAAAAGTAAAAAAAATACCCCGACTTCAAATCATTAATGGTACTACTTACTAATCCTGGGATATTATCCAACGCAGTACGTGTGGCTTTAGAGTAGAACAACGCTTAAGCTGATGATAGGGGGCGTGAGATGTTTTGGACCTTATATTACGTCTCATGAACAGACTAAATAAAACCGAGTCTCTCTTGTTTGTGTTTTCTGTTTCCAAGTGATCCCCTTTTCAATATTTACTCATCCAGAGATTCTAAAGTTAGATGCTCAACCTTGCCAGGAATAAATAAAATGATTGTATCTTTCAATACTATTCCTTTGTTATCAAAGCTACTTCGTAGATATAAACAAACAACAGTCGGTTTATTTTTTCTGATAATAAATGTTTCCGATGATTGCAACAAACAAATGTATTCGTCTATTTTTCAGACTTAAAATTCACTAAACATGATTCGAGTTTAAATGGCAAAACATAAGCAGGATAATTTGTCATCATGTATTATCATAGTTATGTTGGTATTAAACCCAAGTTTGAAACGCTTTTTGTGCATTACACGGTGCTACTTTTACTGTATCCATTGTGTAATACAATATACGGCACTTATAAGTACTCCGATTGTAAATGCTAATAAAACATCAGCTTTTCATCATCATGTTTTCACATTTTGAACACTTATTTAAAGCGGTGACTGCAAATTGATCATTTATTTTCAATTTGATTTGATGATTTTGTTCAAATATTTTTGATGAGTTTTCGTATCTTTGTTGTCAAAATTGTTACATTTAAAATATATGAAATAAAATGTAACGGGGTTACTTATAAGTGTCGTTTGGAGAAGTATCCATTAACATGTTACAACTATATGCTACACAGGCTTTTCTTAGATCGACGATCACAACTCTGGCTCAACACTTACCTTTAAGCAGCAATTCCAACCCGTACTACGAACTCGACAAATTCGCACATCACTCATGTCACTGGTATTATGCTATTGGTTAATTTATCATGCGACAACTAACGTCGTCGTCAATAATTGACATCAACTTAATGAGACAGGAATAATTGACGGATGAACTTTCGTTAACTGTTGGACTGACTTGTGATTTTATTGATTTTACCGAAGTACATATTCATATTCACCAGCTCATAATCTTTGTAAGAGGGTGATGCAGTATCACTAGAAAGTATCAGTAAATTGAGATACTAAACATACATGGCACTATATACACGATATGTGCTTCGATTTGCTTGTAAATAAAAAACCTCCGATATTCAGTTTAACATTTCATTCAATATTTCGCAATCTACATGCTTCATGACTTCATGTAAAGCTAAGTTATGATTCACATAATATTCAGTGCTTCATTAAAATATCAACATATCCGATAACAGAGTTCAATTTCTGGTTTAGTAAAGCAAATGTGTCTACAAAAACTGGATAACATATTAGGTTTCTTCAAAAGAATTGATTCATCATTGAGTAGTAACATTAATAGGTACAAATGAGTTTCTGGATGTCATAGATCCAGATCGTATTCCTTATACTATTTTGTTCTGACTTATTGTACATTAAGGGTATTGGAAATGATTGTTTTAGCAACTCAATATGGAATAGTCTGAATGTTTCTAAACGAGAAATTAGTGACAATATTCTGCAAGTATAAGCTGACTATGTTTCATGAACATTATATTGGAGGAGATAAACATGCTTCATAACATTTCATTACAAAAGCTAAACACAAAGTTAGTTCTACCATATCTAAAGAAACAAGATTGGCATTGTGATTTTAGTATTGATGGTAGGCTTAAGAGCTTTTCTATTACATACCGGGGGAAAAGATTGACGTACACAGAAGCACCCAGTTAACAACCCCATAAGATGGACGAATCACTGGGCTTTATGTGATGTACAAATGGTTACAAGCACAGCGCTACGAAACCGCGCCTCAAGCTTTTTGATGACGGATATAATATATTAAAGAAACAAACCCGCCAAATGACGGAAAAATTACAATACAAAACCGTTGATCAAAACCCTAACCTGGTGTCAGGTCATATAATAATGTATATGTGCTAATAGATGGTAACTCTTAATTCGACGCTCCTGTTTTAGGGTTTGGCCATACTGGTTAAAGCCGTCTTTATTGTGTCTATATCATGTTTACTTCCGTATGTTTTCCGAGGATTTCGTCATATGTTCTACTCACCTGCATGGCTCATAAAGTGATTAAAATATAGTTTGCTCGTTGATCATTCATATAATTATGTGTTAGGTGAATCTTTAGGGAAAGTATATTTCTACAAGCACTGTATGTAAACAATATGACAAGTAAACAGCATAGGTTTAATCAGGTGACAATGTTCATTCTGAGGTTTAACAATCCAAACAAATGATCTGAAGGTAAACACTAATTTCCCATACAAAAGAAACAAAAGCAACAACATTTGTTCAAGGACTCGGTATTAGACAAACGGGAATTAGATGCGTTGATTGGTCTCTTGGTATTGTGTTTCTCTATCAATCATATTAATTTTATTGGCACCCGGCCCTTATGTTTAGCTTCCATTCATCGTTGTGTTGCCTTGTTTACGTTTAGCTATCTTCCCAATGCGTAACACGCACACTATTGGTGTATAGCACTGTGCTTTTATTCTGTGTGCAACATTCCTTCTTGATTATGACGTTGAGATCAACACGCACAGATGATATAATTGGGGTTATAAGGTGAATCTTGAAAGAAAAAAGTTATCCCTTAATTGCCTTGTTTTACCATTTTCCAGTTCTTTATCAAAATTAGCTAGCATGACGTTTATTTAAAAAGACAAACGTTATTAAATTAGGATATCAAACATGATAAAAACAACTCAAAGGGTATTGAGTAGAAATCCCAAAGGCATTAAACAACAAGTATTCTATATCAAATAAGCAAATGTGTCAGTTCGCTCTTTCTGCAAATTAAATAAAAATGTGTAGAGAGAGTGTTTGTTTTGAACTATAAACATGTGTAATAGGGCCTCGAAGATAGATATTGAACGTGTAAAAAGGCAGACGAAGATGGATATTGAAGGTACAGCAGGACTACAGAGGATGATATTGAAGGTACAACAGGAACACGATCGAGGCAATTTAAGGTGTAGGAGCACCTAGGAGGAGGATATTGAATCTGTACCCGGACCTCGGAGGAGGATATTGAGGGTGAAGCAAAACCTAGAACAGAAAAGGAAATGTATCCAAAAAGAAGAGTACCAAAAGTCTAATGCTTAAAGATATGTTTCCTAAAATAGTATTTCTCCATGACGTAATGTAAGAGTGTATTTGATTGGTATACCTATCTTTGCTTTGCATGTGTTGAGAAAATTGTCCTAGAAGCACAATATATATTGTACAATGTATGTTAGGTTTAGCTTCAAGGAACATGTGCAACATACACTGGTCAAAATTGCTAACCGGTCATTTTATTATTTGGAATATTATATCAAATATTGTATATTTTGAGTTGATATTTCATACAAATAAATATGAGCAGCAAACAAAACAATCAATACACTTTGTAACTTCAAAATCCGCACTTCCGGTCTCGTGGCTTATTTTGGCGCGAAATCGCATTATTCGCCCGTGCTGCACGAGGCAAGATTTGAACATGTGTTTATGTTCTCGGAATTGTTTATCGTTTCAATCCCAAACAAAAACTTACTAAAAATTAAATAAAAAATGCGTCGGATGACAACGGAAGAGCGTGGACGGGCCGTCGGTATGATTATTGCTGGTACTTCGATTCGGCAGGTAAAGGACATTGCGTAATTTGTTCATTTTTATTAATTTATTTAATAGATTTTCAACGTTTTATTTTCTCTTTTTTAAGTCCAGTATTGTGTATTATAATATTCCTCATCCTTCCGGCAGGTTAATTTATTCATAAGTTTACTTGTCTGTCCGTCCGTCCGTCCGTCCGTCAATTCGTTTGTTCGTTCGTACATGATTCTGTCTATCCATGTTCATTATTTCTGAAAAAGTCGCAAGAATGAGTTGTTTTATATTTATAGGTAGCCAGAACAGTCAACAGAAGTTTTTCAACAATTCACGACCTTTGGCTCAAGTACAATCGCACCGGACGTGTTGGTGACCTTCACCGAAGGCCAAAACGACGTGTGACAACGCAGCGTCAAGATCGCTACATCCTTGTAACACACCTTCGTAATAGAAGAATAACAGCGACAGATACTGGCAGACGTTTAATAGGCGTCCATAATAGAAACGTGAGTGATCAAACAGTACGAAATCGACTACGGATCATGGGATTGAGAGCGAGAAGACCTTTTGTGGGATTAGTATTGACTGGAAGACACCGGCGAATTCGGCTTCAGTGGGCCAGAAGGCATTTGAGGTTCATCAGAGCAGACTGAGCAAATGTCGCCTTTACAGATGAGTCCAGATTTAATCTTCAGAAGTCCGACGGCAGAGAGCGAATTTATCGACGACTTGGGGAACGATATTCGGATAATTGCGTCAATGAAAGATCTCATTTTGGAGGAGGGTCAGTGATAGTTTGCACACTAAAACTGATATGGTGGTTGTTCGAGGAAACCTGAACGCAGACCAATACCAGCAACAAATACTTCGACCAACGCTTATTCCCCATATTCGCGCTAACCGTGGGATGACATTCATGCAAGACAATGCACCTTGCCATACTGCAACAACTACCCGTCAGCTACTTCAGGGCAACAACATTTGAACAATGGAGTGGCCGCCATGTAGTCCGGATTTAAATCCAATCGAACATGTGTGGGACGAAATCGACCGTCGTGTGCGACAGTTACCAAGGCAACAAAATATTGCTGACCTCACAAGGGACATAGTCAATGTTTGGAATAACATACCTCAGCGTTTTCTACATAACTACATAAATTCCATGCGACAACGCTGTTTAGCTGTTGTACGCGCAAACGGCGGTCATACGCGATATTGATTTTTGTAAATTTTGAAATTAATGGTATCTATGAATTTCGATAAAATAAACTTCTTTGAAATTCATAAAATACTTTGCTTTACTGATGTGATTACTTATAGAACATTTTTCAATAGATTTATTTCCAATTTCACATATATTTATTTTTCTGAGACAAATAAATAAGAAAATAACAAGTGATCGGTTAGCAATTTTGACTAGTGTATGTCCAAAAGCGAGTCTAGAGTAGTAAATGTATCATAAAGCATACCATTTGTATGGGGTCATGAATTGAGAAGACGTGGTAATGTTTACAGCAGACGAAAATTCCGTGTTACGGCTTAGAGATATGCAGTAGTAATATTGTGTGTAAACCTTTTAAGCAGTACTCTGGGACATGTGTATCTGTGACTATTCACGTGTTCCTAATAACAAATCATCTCTACCAGTTGCACTTTGAACATCAGAATCAGAAGCATCTCCATGCACGTCTATGTCCCGTACATTAAAGTAGAGTATTCCCTCCTCAGAATCGGTGATCAGGTATAATTGGCAATACATTTTCATTTAACACCACTAACTTTTGTCATGAAATATTTGCTGGCAGTGTGAAGTTCTGTTTAGTATTCAGATTACATTTATTTTGGCGCAAAAGTTCATAGCAATTATTTTTTATGTAATAAACAGCAATTCTTTCTATGTAATAAACAGTGCGGTGGAAATTATATGAAAATAACACAGTACCATATAGAGTAAATCATGAATAATACTGAAAAAAAATCTCACAGATAAAATAAAAGAAACAGAAATTATATAGTTTGAAGTCAATAGATTAAAAACTGTACACTAGTACATTTTTGCGTCGTCTGCATTTAGTGAGAGTTGTTCACATGTGCTATTTTTAGAGTCATTCACTTTCGAAGCAGGGAGATATTCTTGCTTTCTAAAGGAGTGTGGATGAAAAAAAGCCGTTTGTTCCTTTCTGGAACCCTTTATGTTTTACTGTCTACCAAGTATTTATGACAGGATGTATATATGGATGTTTCCCTTAAAATTATTGTAACAAATAAACTCGCTAATATATCCCCTATTATGTTTGACTTTCACTATCGAAGCATAGAGATATTATTGCTTTTAAAAGGAGTGTGTGTGGATGAAATAGTGCGGTTTGTTCCTTTTATTGAAACCTTTACGTTTTACTGTCTAGCAAGTATACCCTTATATGTACGCGTGATGTGCGTGTGATAGGTCGCGGGTTCGATTCTACTCTTGAATCTAATGTTTTGAGTACTGTGGTACACTACAACATGTGTTCTGATCAGAGTTACGTTAGTAAAAGAAATGTTGTCATACATTTAAACGCCATGTATATAGTTTGCCTCTGGCAAAGTATTTTGAATAAGAACAATATGCAATATGGTTGATTCTGACTTTACATAATTATTCACTTTTATTCAAACCTTATATGTGTGAACGTAAACTTAGCATAAACAATTCTGAAAAACCTATAAAATATTCATTTTTTAAACCAGCACAGGTATATCACGTCCAACTGAAAATGCTAGCCGGAAGGTTACATGACAATCTTAATGTCTGTTTAATACACTTTCATGAAAGCGTCATCGAACATTTCTTCCATTTTTCTAGTACGGAAAAACACTAATGGATGTAGATTCATGAACGGAACGTAATAGTTGGCCATTACATAAGTAGATCCTTTAACGTCTGTATATTTCTAGTATTATTCAAAATACTATTGGCTTCCGGTTTATTTCCGACGCGCATGCGCAGACTCGGTATTTATGCTTTAATGAACGCCATTTTGCTTTGGTGTACAGTAGGTCGACGTTATATTATACACTGGGCATTTGAAATCATTGTAATCGTTGCAAAACTGTGGACGAGAATATTTTTGGGCGAAAGGTAAGTACCGTATGTAAGTTTTGGTAGGTAATATGGCATATGATGGTTTTGGTGGAAAAGTGGGTCATGCTTCACGGGGCTGGCCACACGTTCATGAATCTGTGGCTATGGCTTTGGGCAGTGTTGAGAACTTGTCACACACCATTACGGGGCTTTTTGCGGATTGTCTCAATGGATTTATAAGATTATGTTGAATATGAAAAAGGTTGCCATACGTGGAGCATGTTTGTTATTGTGTTTTGTGTTTGTTATTGTTTGCGCATGCGCATAAGTTAGGATGACTTTTTCACAGCCATCTTGAAAATTGTATGCGTGTTGCTTTTGCATGGTAGTTTTATTTTAAGAAGGAATTGTTACTGAAGAGTTGATTTGAAAGGATAGGTGAGTAGATGTAACATCATTTAGTGTGCACGTGACATTACTATGGCAACTGCGTGCTCAGTCGCAGTATACATTATTTGAGCAAGTATGGGACCCAAAACTTCCCTAGAAGGAATGGACACATAGGCCTTCATTACGCTATTTCCATTGAGCGGACCACCGTGAAGTCAAAGACAAAAGTTACCACCATATCAGCCTGTTCTTAAACAATGACTGGAACTATGATACCGTTTGTGTCAATTTACTGGCGAACGCGAAACTGAGAACCAGTCAAAATTTAATCATATTTACTTCCGACACGGAACTAAAAGAAAAGGAAAAAGTTAAATCGTTTATTGAACAACAAATGAATGTAATAAAACAATAAAGGCTTATATTTACACGAGCATATTTGTGTTTTACTTATATTGCCTATTGATGCTGCCTTGTTGGTTAGAGATAAGATCATGGCGGGGATTTCTTTATTTACACTGTCCTGTTTTAATGGGATGATATCTTGTCAACTCGCCGAGATCAAAGTCAAAATTCACCAAAGTGCAATTTACATGTAAATATACTCGTCATTTGTCTGGATATCTGGTTAACATTCCAGAAATATGTATTTGTTATTTTCGGCAATTGAATGCAATCGAAGATATTGCAACTGACGTCATAATTCGTCATTATGTTCTGCATTATGGTGTAAGTAGTATCTTGAGTACATGATACATCAGATTGCCGAAAATAGCAGAAACACAATTTTGAAATGAGGGTCACGCTATTGTGACGTAACAAATATGGTGACATTCGATATACATTTGAGTAATTCTACGACAAAGTGTACACGATGTTGCGATTGGTTTATTTCTTGTCCATTATTATTTCCCATATATTCCTCTGAAATCGATCAATTAAATCATTATTCAAAGCACCTTGGAACGAAACGTGCTGATAAAATACATTGTGTAATAAATATTTCGCAGCTGATGCAGTTTCGAAATGATTGTGTCTGACACAGGGCTTTTTCCAGGTATTTTGGGAAAAGGACCCTGCCCGGAATTGGGAAATTTTGCGGCTATTTTGATGAAATTGGTAAAACTACACGACTAAAAACTATTAAATCAAACATGAATTTAATACAAAGAAGACTCAACAACACTCTTTTTAAAGAACAATCATTCTTTGTAACCTTCGATGCAAAAAACAGAAGAGCCAAACATTTTTTAATTTTGGTAATGAGAATGGCGAAATTGATTCAACACCCTTTTCCCAAACTCTTTTCGCGTAATATTTACAAGTATGCGACATTGTTGTTGATCGCGAAAACTGATGTCACAGTCAAAACCATGTCGTATAAAGATACATTCGAGCACAACCAAAACGAATTACAGTTTGTTTAATGCACGGAGCCCGAACAAAAAAATACGGCTCTGTATTTGCCGATTTATGAAATAAAGCGGCCCTATATTCGCCGATTTCTGACATTTGATTTTGTTTAGATCGAGAATTTTTTTTTCCTGAAACTGGGAAAAACAGAGGCTAGTTTCGATTGGGAATGGGTCCGTATAACGTAGAACAGACAAACAGGCTCTGTGACATTAATAATAGGTAACTTATAGAGAAAGTGTATACAAGCAATACGCATGTGACTGACTACATAATCTTTAAAATGGCCGACAGAGTAAATATTCTTGTTTTGAAAACAAGCGAGTGTATTATTTGCTATTGTAAGACAATTAAAACAAAACAACATATCAGTTTGTTATTTTAATTACAGAGCTCCAGACAAACTTCCATGTCAAAGGGTATATTACCTCCTAAATATGTCTGCAGTGCCGATTCAGATTATTTTAAAGAGTAAATGTTATAATGGTTTTTACTTCAAAATATGCTTTTATCAAACTAGAATTGTTAATTTTCAGTTCTGATTTTCACTCCCAAATTATGTTTTTTAATACTGATTTCTTAATTTTAATGCGGAGATACTCCCGAAAATTTATTATCTGCAGTTCTGAATGGAAGTATTAGGTTTTGTTAATAATATCAGAACAAAATGCGGTATTGTTTACATAAATTCCATCATTCCATCATCTCTAAATCAGAAATACACCCCTAAATGTAACTTGCCCCTGAATCGGAATTGCCCCTGATTTTGTCATTAGGTTACGGTTGAATTTCTTTTGTATTTGAAACCAATGACCTTATTAATAATTTCTTATCGTAATCATTTGTGTATTGCCTAAGTAGCATGGCAGACACTTAGGGATCATGTTGTCCATCGTCTCGCCATCGTCCGTCACACTTTACCCTGCAACCTAACCTTGGCCATAATAACTTGAAAAGTATTTGGCCTATGTTCATAAAACTTCACACACATCTTCATCTTACCTCAAGCCCATTTCCCATATTTTATTTTGATGTTTAAATTATAGAGAATGAACCTTGCATGTTCATTCCTGTTCTGCTCTATAATTGTGTATGTGTTGGTGTGCCATAAAAATCAGTTCAAATTCTAAAAAAAAAAAATTAGAATAATATTATATATAATATGAAACATTTCCACTCGAATGGAAATGATCCTTTACTGTAAAGTCAATAATAGGAACCGTCGTATGTATTGCATTTTGGTGCAAGAAAATATCCAGGAAATACCTATTGTATCTTATATAAGTTTCCAACATCCAAAAATAGAAAGTTTAACATTTCTCTCTAAACTTACTGAAGAATTATGGAAAAAACATACATAACTGGAGAAATAGATGCACTCATTACCTGTGTAATTTCGACAGTGCCAAATTTTGAGCTTCTATGCAAAATACCTTGGCTTAAGTATGCCATTAATTGTTCACGTAGCTGATTTCCACTTCAAGCATTTTATCATCAATCTCCGCATAAGTACGCGATTTTACACACTCGAAATGAAATAATAAAGTCGGGGTTTGACGTGAGCAGCATTGTATCAATCCAGTAAACTCGATCATGAAAAAGTGTAATAAAGTAATCCGACGAAGGCTTCACTGATGAATTTTAGATCATAATGTTAAATCAAAACAACAGTTGCTCTTTGTGGCTTGTCAAAATTGTTCTGACTTTAGTTAGTGATGTACCAATAATCGATTATAATCATCAAACTTTACAAGCATGATGTTGCCCATGATGTCTAGTAAACTGTTGATCCTAGCAAAAATTCACGTTGAAATCCAACATGGCTTCCAAAGCTAAAAATAGATTATTAAAAAAAAGAGGTTTATAGCGACTGCTTCTCGAAAACTATAAGTGATATTGATATGTGACTTTTTCTAAAATGATCAGCATGACATTGGTCCTTGTCGAAAATCGTTTTGATTTGAAGTTAAACATTGCTACAATGGCCAACTTAGTTTACATAGAGTTATATAGTAAAGAAAGATAAAAATATCGGACAGGGAAAGCAGCATTAAAGGACGACAGTCAACCACAAAACACAAAAACAAACACGTAAACAGACAAACGAGAAGACAAAAGTAATAAAAAATGCAAACGACATCCCAAACACAAAAGGGTTGACAATAGGGCTACCGCCTTGGAACGGTCAGTGGCAAAAAAGGCCACTGGGGGCTTAAACCGGTTCTAGGGTGCACCAAATCTCACACTTACCCTACTGTCATCCCATTAAAACAGGAGAGTGTAAATAAATAAACCCCCGCCATGATTAATCTCTAGCCAACAAGGCATCATCAATAGGCAATATAAGTAAAACACAAATATGCTCGTGTAAATATAATACAAAAAAACAACAATAGCCTAGAAAGCCACAATGAAGGTACTCAATGACTTTGCAGAAGCCAGAGCAACAAGAGAATAAGACTTGTAGCGACTACTCTGAAATTAATTGACGGATTTTCATGGAACTTTACATGAATATTGCTCTTGATGTCTAATTGATCCTAGCAGAATTTCAGGTCGGCAGGATATTCAAGATGAGTGTTACGGCTTAAAATATAATTTTTAAATACAAGTTTGTAGGGACTACTTATTGAAAACTATGAGTGATATTGATATGTTTTTTTCTAAAATGATCAGCATGACATGATATTGATCCTTGTTGAAAGTTACACATGGCCGCCAGTGGCTATCTTTATTTACACAGAGTTACGTAATAAAAACTTTGCATCGACTACTCCTCTGAAATAACTTGACGGATTTTCATGAAACTTCACAGAAATGCTGATTTAGCTATCAAAACATATCAGTAGAGCTTCAAGGTTATTGACCTGTTGTTGCTGAATACATTTACTTTCCCATAAGGAATTTAATAAAACTTTACCATAAAGTGCATCTCATGGAAAGGAAGCTCGGGATTGCTATTTAGGTAGTTTGATTTTCAGTCAAGGTCATTGTTGCTATTGGAAATTGGTTTCCATTCAATAAATTTAGTTTCCCGTGACGGATGTAAATAACAAAAAAAAAACACCTCAAGGAAATTAACCATGAGCTTGTTATTCAGGTTATTTTTACAAAGGTTAAGGTCACAGTTACTACAAATAAAATTTGGTTTCTGCTGAATAAATTCACCTTCCCTTAAGGAATCTTAACGAAACTTCACTTAAATGAATCTCGGATTGTTATTTAGGTAATTTGGTTTTAGAGCTAGGTCACTGTCAGTGTACTTGTGAAATTGATTTTCACTTGCAGGATTTCAAGGAAACTTCACCACAAAGTATGGCTTGTGGAAAGGAAGCTCAGGATTATTATTCAGGGTGTTCAAAAGGTCAAGCCTCAAGGTAAATTTTACTGAAATTAAAAAATAGATTCCGCTCAAAAAATGTGTAGCATGGTCACTGAAAATTCCTTTTGTAATAGCTCAGGTGAAAATTGTTAAGCGAAAATAACACCTGTCAGTATAAATGGTGTACTACAACTTTCAGTTATTGGAAGTCAGAGTTTGGCTGGGAGCTAGCTGAAATGGATATGCTACAAAACAAATAGAGTATGATTTTGATGAGTTTCATACAACTTCATAAAAATATGCAGCCCATTGAAAGGAAGTACTGGATTGTTATTTAGGTCGGTTGGTCAAAGTTCAAGTTGCTGTTACTATAAATAAAACTTTATTTTCCGCAATAACTTAACTTTCCCCTGAGGGCGGTCATGCACTTTGGCAGGGTTGAGAAGTAAGCATTGTGCAGTTTTGAGATAGGTGATTACACCTATAGGGGACTTGTTATTTGCTAAATTTTGTTTTCACTCGGTTTCATTTTAATGAAATGTTGGAATTAATTCATAAGCATAACCTGCAGCTTCATCTGGTCGATTAAAAGGCCATGTGCTAAGAGTTAGGATCAGTGCCCAGAATGGATGGTTATAATGATGTAAATATACAATTTAAGTTGTGGTTTATTTGAAGTAAAATATGCTTCTTGGCTGATTAATTTCTGTGTACGCTCTGTGATGTTGGAAACATCTCTGTAGTGTAAGGAAGCATGCTTTTCGTTCGAGAAAAATGATCCAGGTTCGAGTCCTGGCGAAGATCCTGGCACACTTATTGATCTGTACAAACTTTGCGTTCTGGGATAACCACAACTTTAAAATACATACATGATAAAATTGTCCATTACACAATTATACTAGTGTTAAAACATTTTTCCATAATATTTGAAATCAGACAAAAGCAAAAGAAAAATATTATTATACTGTAATTCTTTAATACAATTATTATATAACTTCATTGTTTTATTTATATAGTACTCAGATCGGCAAACAAAGATTTTGTCACCTCCACTATTTTCGAGATGTGTCCCTTGACTGATAATTAATTGGTCAAATTCTTGCTAATATGTCCTGCTAAAAATGATAATTCACTGCTTTTCAAACATGTCCGTCCTCCCATGCTATAATACATGTATTATAGCATTTTTTGTTCCTATTCAGTAAAATGAGATTTGATTATTGATTGTACTTTGTTTTTTCAAAAGCTACCTTTAGAGATGTAATAGAAAAGTCGTTTTTAATTAATACATATGAAGATTCTTCCAAACATTATGTTGACAATGGGTTATACTATACCAGAAAATGTGTGTGAATTATGATAACTTGCATAATTTGAACAAATGCATATATATACACTGATGTTTCCCTTAAGGTTATTGTAACAAATAAACTCGCTAGTATATCCCCTATCATGTTTTACTTTCACTATCGACATTCAACATATACCGCGTAAGATATATTCTCCCTTATCACACTTACGAGGGCCGTTGAAATATTACGTGGACATTTTATAGTTATTACATTTTTATAAATCAAGTAAATTAAATTATATAGCAATAAAGGTTTACATTTTCAATTTCATATCAGTAAATATTATACAATTATTTGAAACAGATTTCAAGAAGTACGAGTTTTTATAACCCCAATGTAGCCGCCACGGAGCACGTCATTTGTGTGCTATGGCTTCGTCGTGAAAACCGAAAAGATACTAAATAAATGATGAAAAATGCTAAAAAATAACAGACGTAATTGTTATTTAATTAGATTATTGTATTATTCGTGGTTTGCATTAAAATAAATATTTTACAGCATTGTCGAATGATCATGTTTTATAAGTGTATCAAAGCTTCGGAAAGAGATCATACGAATTCGATCGAGATTAGCATAAATATTCACAATATTTAGAAAACAAATAGCATAGTCATTCCAAAAGACGTGTTCCTTGAAAATATATCAGTATTCTTAATTTATTAACATATATTTTTGAAGAAAATATGGAAGATTTTAAAATTGTATTTGTTTGTATTTCATTTTTATATTAAACATTTTATTTTATTAAACGTACCTATGCTTTAATATTTTATTAACATTTTAGTGCTCCGTGATTTTTTCTGACGCATATCAGCGTATAATTAACGTCGTCAATTTCAACTTAAAAGCAAGGAAGTGTTCGTCTACTGATTTATATTTATCATAGTTCTTCTTGTTCAATATTCATCAAATTTCATAATTGTAATTTTGAAATACCAGTGACAATGCTACTTTAGTTTTGTGTATTTTTGCCGACGATTTTGCTTTTATTTAGCAATTTCCGAAATGCAGTTACGATATACAGACGTCACATTTTCGATATACAGACGTCAAATTTTGGACTGCTCCGTAGATGGGTTCCTCGCCCCTAGTATATCATTCATTGCAACGTAACTAGACATGGTATCGATTTTATATTTAAATCATTTGATTTCTTATGAGTTGGATTACAATATATATAGGAATCTTAAAGGTTTACGTCAATAAATGAGTGCGATATAGAAAAGGTCCGCGTATTATTTGCACAGCCCTCGCATGTAGCCAATAAACACAGAGATAATATATTTGTATTCGCATGTTGCTAGATATCAAGAATTTCAAACATCAAACACGTCAAATATAAATTGATTCCTGCAATATATTGTGCAATACCGACATACTCGATCTGGCCAACATATATAATATACAACTAAACAGGAGCAAACGAAACATCCTGAGTTGAGAAAAGAGCAACATGGATAGTGTACTAACAGGGCTTATCGCTACCAAGAGAGCCATTGAAACCTTATCTTTTGCCCGACAACGGGAAACCCACATTAAATAAAGCATATTGCGCTGTATATGTTAGTATCCAGTACATTGTAGGGAGCCTCGTCTGCTTACTATTTACAGAAACCGTTATAGTCTCCATAAAGTTCACATGCTGTGAAACAATGTCTTTTTCCAGCAAAGGTGTGGTTAGATAAGCAGAAGTGCTCACCAGGTCTGCATTCAAAATGTTGATATCAAGTCCAACTATGTGTATTGGCTTAGGAAGCCTCCGTTTTCATCATCAGTCATCAATCATATTCAACTTGATATTTCATTTAAACTGATCGTAAATGGCCTGATCATGAATAACCTTCATTGTCATTGTTTCCCTTAAAATAAAACCGATTAAGTTATTCCAATAATAAAGGTCATTACCAATATTAAAGCACAATCATTCTGATGCGAATGCTTACTCTTTGTGATGCATTACTAATACTATGACGCATTACTTTATATGATGCATTGCTAAATTGCATGCCGAATGAAACATCACATGCAGAGTCAATACGTCTTTTCCGCCATTAAGTCTAAACAGATTAAGCACTATATCCGCAATTATATGATTTACTGATGGTCTGTATTCACAGATATGCACGTACAGTGGCAATGCAATCATTTTAAAATAAATTCATCCAATATCACAATACATATGACGGGAAAGAAATATCACCACACTGTTATATATCGAATGCTTTAAACCTTACGATATGTTTTTAGTTGTTTAAAACATTCACGACCATTTATTCCAAAACATTTATTACCAGTTTGAAAACCATGCATGTATAAGTTATAATGGTCTTATCCGGCAATTTAGAGGAATTGTCATGTATATATGGTAAATACAAAATAATAATTTATGACACCATTGCTTGCCTTCAAACTAAAAGTAAGATGCAGTTCAGTTCAGGTAGAATTTACATCATTGTTATCGCATCACAATAAGGGATGTCGTAAACATCACAATAAGGGATGTCGTAAACATCAAAATAAGGGATGTCGTAAAAACTTGAACTAATTGTTCTGCAGTATAAATTACCCCAAGAGTACAGAAATATTGCGCTGTTGCTTTACGGCCCATTTAGACATTAACTTACTATAATCGGTGAAAAATTATTTCGATACGCCCTAAAATGAGGAAAGGTATACATAAAAATATTGGAACTGTGCCCGACTCTAATTGTCGAACATATATCTTATAAATAACTTGCTGGAGAAAAGACTTCGATATACGGGAGTATTCGGTTAACATACACATCCAAAGGACATGGGTCAATGACTTGTCTCGTCTGATATTGCACAAAATAATGCCAGTGTTGCCGGTGAGGCTTGGTCATCTTCGGGATAGCTCAAATTTCTGTACTATTGCCATTTTAAATATTGAGTTATGCTCAACCCGGGGCAACAGGGCGTGAACGGTAGCAAACACTTTTCACTACCGTTTATAAACATTCTCAAACAAACCGGGACTGCAATATATTTTGTATTTATCGTGTTCGGCGGTTTCTTAATATTCTTTCAGACTTTTTGACTCCTTGATCTTCGGATTCACAATGTATCGTTCTAATCTATCGATAATAAGAACTATGAAGGATTGTAGTGCCGTTTCAGAATTTTCCTTATTCAATACACGTGCTGTAAAAGCTGCATTAATCGCATTTTAATGTTGTTGTTTTTTGTTTGTCTTCAGTTTCGCGAATTAAAGCATTATTAATGTTAGAATTGTCGTAGACAATTCCATTAATATGTAACACAATAGTATTTCGTCTACAGAATGCTCAAGGCAGATTACATTAAACGAATATTAGAAAATTGCAAATACACAGTACAATCAACATTTCACCACCTAATGTGCTTTTGTAGTTTATTTCAGGACGCTGATGATTGATTTTTAATTTCTCTGAACAGACATTTAATGCTGACAAATTAGATAATGACGACGTTAGAATTGTTGAGATGGTTATTATGGACAATACATATATTACCAGTCTCACGTTTCGAGGGATGTGTGTTTGAAGTGATGTGTGAACGTCTGTGTTGTGTGGCGGCTGTAAAAATATTACACCAGTACAAATCGTCAGGGTTATTACTTACTGGTCCCTTGGTATTATCCAACGCAATATGTGTGTCTTTAAAGTAGAATACCGCTTAAGCTGATGCTATGGGGCGGGAGAGGTTTTGGACCTTACATTATGTCTCATGAACGGGATGAAAATACTAAATAAATAATTGTGTGTTTTTGGTAACAAGGCATCCCCTTTTCAGTATTTACTCATCCAGAGTTTCTAAATTTAGCTGCTAACCATGCCAAGTTAAATTAAAAGTTCCCTGTTGTATCTTCCAATACTGTTCCTATTTTATCAAAGCGACGTCGTAGATACATACAACAGCCCGTTTATGTTTTCTGATAATAAATGTTTCTGATGATTACGACAAACAAATGCATTCGCCTATTGATCGGAATTATCTGATCCTGACTCGAGTTCAAATGACATGACATAGGCAGGATCATTTGTGATAATGTATTATCATAGTTATGCTGATGTTAAACCCAAATTTGAAACGCTTGTTGTGCAATACATGGTGTTACATTTTTCTAAATCGCTGGACATCGATGGAGTAGAATACTAGATCCATATTGAATGCCATGTCAAGTTGGTTCATATAGACAAGGAAAAATTGGTCAACCACAGAAGTATTTAATATCAAGGGTTTAATACAATGCACGACACTATTAAGTACCCCCGATTGTAAATATTAATCAAAGATTTGCTTTTCAACTTATTTTTTCATATTCTGAAAAAGTTCTTTGAAACGGTCACTGAATATTTGATTATTTATTTTCAATTTTATTTGATGGAAACTGTTAATTTAAATATTATGATGAGTGTTCATAGATTTCTTGTCCAAATTGTAAATTCCATTTAAAATACATGAAATAAAATGTAACTTGGTTTAGCGTAGTACATGATACAACAATACTACTTCTAAAGTATGTGTTACAGAGGATTTTCTTAGATCGACGATCGCAATTCTTTAGGATTATGCAAAAGATATATATGGCTTAACACTCATGTCTAACCCATACTGCGGACCCGACAAATTCCCACATCTATGGTGTTATGCTATTGGAAAAATTAGTATGCGACAGCTAACGTCGTCATCAATAATTGACATCACCTAAATGAGACGACGAGTAATTGACGGATGAACTTTCCTTAACTCTTAGACAGACTTGTGGTGATTTTATTGATTATAATCCAGTACAAAATGGTTAATATTAGTCTTATTCACCTGCACATACTCTTTGAAAGAGTACGATGCGGTATCAATAGATAGTATCACTTATTATTCTGTAAATAGAGACAATAAACGTATCGCGTTCTACATGAATCATGATTATGTTACAGTTCTATATAATGTACCGTGTTTTGAAAAAAAAAATCTGTGTTGTGTTTCATGACAAGATGAATTATGATTCACAATGTCTTGTATAATGTTCTTTCTTTTATTAACTATCAACAGAGCTGACAATAGAGTTTAATGTCTGGTTTAGTAAAGCAAATGTGTCTACAAGAGCTGGGAAACATATTGAGTGTCTTCCTAAAAATTGATTTAACATTCTGTAGTAACATTAATAGATACAAATGAGTTTCTGGGTGCAATTTATCCATCTCATATTCGTTACAACACTTTGTTCGGATTTATTATACATTACGGGCAGTGAATAGTATATAGTCGGAAGGTTTATAAATGAATAAATGACGATAATGTTCTTCAAGTATACACAGACTATCTTTCATAAGTATTACATAAGCTTTCGAAATAGCATTACCTTACAAAAGCTAAACATAAATATGTTAGTTGTGCATTATATAACGAAACAAGGCATTTCGAAAATAGTATTGATGGTAGTGTTTAGCAGCTTAAAGATATATTAATTGTTAGGTGTTCTATTACATGCCCGGGGATGGATTGACGAACAGAGGACCGCCCAGATAACAATCCCATCCGATGGACCAATCTTTGGGCGTTATGTAATTTACAAATGGTTGCAAGCTCAGCGTTACTAAACCACGCCCAGAAACCCCCAGCGGCCTTTTTTGCCACAGAACGTTCCAAGGCGGAAGCCCTATTGTCAACCCTTTTGTGTTTGTGAGGTCTAATTTGGTCTTTTATTCATCTTTAAATTTGTTCTTTATTTCTGCGTGTGTTTGTGGTTGACTATCGTCCTTGAATGCTGCTTTTCCTGTTCGATTTTTATATCTATATCTATTAACTTTTAAACAGCTAATTCTCATTTGTCTTCGTCGAGAAAATTGGGAATCCACGAATTTCATAACGAATGATGTAATTGTATTTTGAAGCCTAATTTTCGTCAATGGTTTATTTCTGGAACTCTAAGTCGATAGTGTTGTTTCTACGCAATAGCAAAGTTACTCACGTCACTGCTTTCAAGGCTGGGTTAGACGATAAGCAAATCAAACGTCCATATACTGGATTCATAAATTACACAAACTGCAATATTTTATTCAGATGTGGAAATTCCGTTTATAATCTCTTTGAAGCCCTAAGGGTACGAACTGTGCAACTTTCGTCGCAGACTTGTTTTTGTATAGCTACGAAAAACAGTTCATGTCGAGTCTTTCATCAGATACTCGGGCCGATGTCATCGAAAAAAAGGTAGATATAAAAATCGAACAGCAAATCTACTATAGATAAAAATATATATTATAAATCACAAACGTAAAAGGGTTGACAATAGGACTACCGCCTCGGAACGATCAGTGGCAAAAAGCCGCTGCCGGTTTAAACCAGGTTCTAGGGTACACCAAACCCACTCTTACAATATTGTCATCACAATAAACGGGATAGTGTAAATAAAAATAGCCCCGCCAGGTTATAATCTTCAACAAACAAGGCAGCATTAATAGGCAATATAAGCAAAACACATCAATGATCATGTATATATAATATAAAAAACAAAAGCCTGGAAATCCACGAAGTCAGTACTTATTGATTTGACATAATCCGGAGAAACAAAACAGAATCCTGTAATAGCATCTCTCGGTATCGGAATGCTATAATAGGGGCAACCGTGGTTAGAGTCTCTGACTTGAAATTACTTGCCCCTCACCGCTGTGAGTTCGAATATGTGTGCGAGGACGCTATCCTGCTGGTTTGCGGAACGTGGGTGGTTCTACCCAGGTACCCGCCTGTGCACGAAAATTTCCCCGAGGTGGATCTTGGGTCTTCCTCCACCAATGTAAGTTGGAAAGTTGCAGTGTGACCTTAGCTGTTGGTGAGGCTATACAATCCAATTCAATTCGGAATATGGACCATCGTTTTATCTTCTTCTATCATGTCTATAGATAAAAATATATATTATAGAGAACTTCTACTCAATAACGCCAATATTTCTGATAATGTTGCTTCTGTTCTCGATTTACACCTCTCTGTTTAAAATTGAGTAATATATATTTTTTTATATATAATAAGCAAAATTCATGACACGAGAGAGGATTTCGTATTTGACATTGCTAATTACACGACTTAGAGGGGATGTTTTCCCAAAGAATCTTCCCAGGGGTTACTTCTTTTTCTAAAGTTTGTAGTAGAATAAAGAACATTACTACACTTAACCATTGTATAATTAAAAACTTACTCCATCCGGGATACTGCTGCCATAAACTACGAAAATACTTTGTAAAGTGTTTAATGGTAACTATTTTTTCAAAATATAACAGTAAGTTAAGAACTGTAATGCAGTAAGGACTTTGAAAATCTGAATTTGATAGTGATATCATGACATTCTGTGAATGCTACTTTTCTTGCTGGACTTGTATACCTTCTTTTATACACGTTATTATGCTACGTATCGATAGCAGGATAGTGTTTTAACGTCTCTATCTTGTCATCAACAGTCACATTTTACAACAGATGTTCACCGTTTTGAAAATATATATATAACTTGAGAATTCAAACTCTGACAGTAAAAGTAGCATGTCCACCGCCATATGCATGCCATCTTCGGGATGGTTAAAATTCTGTATTGATTTTATAAATATTGAGTACTGCTAAACCCGGGGCTAGTGGGCGTGACCGGTAGCAAGCATATTTCACTACCGTTCATGAACAGTCTCAATCATACCGATACTGCAATATTTCGTATTTATCGTGTTCGGTCGTTCCCAATGGTCCACTCTCATACTCTTTTCTATAAACACAACAACTCATAATTCATTTTACGCATATTCAATCACTGGTACTTTAAGAACTGGTGAATAAACCTATACTTTTAACATTTTACATTATTATATGACTTAAACACCTACATAGCGTTTTGATAAACGGTTTTATAATTGTGTCATTATTTAGCGGGTTAGTTTCTTTAAAGTTTGTAAAATAAGAATAAAATGTATTTGTTTTGTCATTGATCAATTGTAATCAAAGACACTACATGTGTAGACTGCGTGAAAACAATACAAACTTAAGAATCTACCGTCAACGATAGCAAATGTTAGGTTAGTTAAAAATAAATATTTATAATTGTCTTGTCTTTTCAGAATTGTTGGTGGGAAAGTACATCTGAGTTTGTCCCACAAATCATTATTATTATTTTCGTCTCACACCACGCGTTTACGTATGTCTCGGTTGACATATCGGAAACGACAACGAATTGATTGCATTAGCCACTCAGCACTATACCATTATTTGTAATAGACGTCTAGTTACTTGTAGATTAGGTCTTATTTCCTGTAATATGGCATCGTGTGCTGTCGTTATTAGCACATATTTCAGATTTTGTTTCATGATAAGTAACAATATAAACTATAGATGTATAACCATTGTTTTAAACAAAGTAGTTCCTGATTATATATGAATATGTCTTAAGTATATTAAAATGTATTGATGCAATAAAAATGAACTTATTTAGTTGGCGGGTTATTTTCTTTAATACAATATTTAAATGGTGGCAATCTGATTCTACAACTACAGAAATATAAGGCTGAGTCTGAGATCACAACAATAACTTGCAGATCGATACATGTGAACATATCATCCAATATATAATGTCTGATTTCTGAAAGTTTCGATCGTTCGTTCTTTTGAAACATACAGTTGCGCGGTTTCAGGGTCAATGCATATAGCTGAATTTACTCAGGGTTGCAAATACGAAAAGTCAAACGGTAAACTTGCACGAAACATAAATCAGTCACTGTGATAACATTGTTTTTTTAAATGAATGTTATGAAATATCGAAACGCTTGCGTATGTTGTCTGCTTGGAGTTAAGACAGAATAAAATTAGCAGGTTAAATCAGACACTCACAGTAGCTTTAATACTAAGTATCATGTTATTTTTTTATGAGAAATAAATTTGAATTGAATTCGATTTTATAGTCGCACCAACAGCTAAGGTCATATGGCGACTTTCCAGCTTCCACTGGTGGAGGTAGACCCCAGGTGCTATGAGAACTGAACAATATATCATAGTTTAACTACCAGTACATGGCAACGCTGATTAATTGTCGACCAACTTCAGGAAAAACGTATTCAGCATGATAATAAACCATTTATTTATCGAAAATATATTTACATTATGCTGATTTTTTATAGCAGCTATTCTATTTAGATTTATCTACAAGTAGACTGTTATTTGACTTTTTTTTTTTTTTATTTTCATTATTATTTTTAAAAAAAAATGTTTTGGCTGAAAAGAGTAAGCCCCTTCCACTGATTGACTACACCACTATAACATGTTCAACCATATATGGGTAACTCATCTGGCTAACACGATCTTATCTCTGTTACGTGACTCTTAAGCTCTCACCATCTAGCAACAAATATTATCTCCACCACAAATTAAAACTACGGATAATTATATTACACCGTCTCTATATTATTCAGTTACTGTTACGAAAAAACATGTTTACATCATAAATCAACACGCATTCTAAAATCAATTTATCTTCGCAGAATTTTCGTTAGCGTCATCCACAGTTAAACTGATTGTTGTCCCAGCGTTTATTAATCCCGTTTCTTTCCTCACACTTCAAGTACACTTATGTCTCGGCGGCGGAATAGGAAACGACAGCGGATTGATTATGCTAGCTACTCAGCAGTAAATATATACTGAACAAAAAAAATCAGCACGTCTGTTTAGGGATATAGATTAGTAAGGATTTGAATTTCAAAGGAAATGTATTATTTTATTATTTTCTAAGCAAAGATCAGAATTACCTCCCATATATCAAATACAACTTATTTCATTAAACAAACGCATTGCTTTGAACAAATGTTATGTTTGGCCTTGACAATAATTGCCCATTCATTCATTGTTTAAAAAACATTAAAATGTGGTCATAAACTATAGTTGTAGCATGGTCACTCAAAATTCCCTTTGTAATAGCACAGGTGTAAATCGTTTAATTGAAAATAACACCTGTCAGAATAACTGTTAGAATAACAGTTAGAATAACAAGTTAGAGTATGGGAGGGAGCTGAAATGGACATGCTACAAAACGCTCATCTCGATCTTTAAATTAACCAACTTAATGAAACCATACTCTATCTATTACTTATTCTCAAACAAAAACATTCCAAATTTCATAATTTTAAAACTTCCTACCTTTTCATTGAAATAAAACGGTTTTCGATTACCTATAAAAGTATGTTTCCATCATATTTGCTTTATTTTCATCACAGACTTTGTTTACAAATGCCTTTGTAGCATTATAATTAGCCATATATGTGTCACTTTATCGTACGCCGCTTTGTATCTCGTCTATGGAAAAGATATGTATTGTATCTGCTAAATTTTGTTTGCTCAGTATATATTTTGAGTAGATGATTCCGTATTTATTTGGTATCGAGAATTTGATGCAAGTATACATCGAATTGGCGCTTGTTTGTCATGCCGTATTCCAGAGGGAAGAACACAAAAAAGAAATAACAAACATAAATACCAACTTGCATACTAATTAAATGAATATGAAAAACATACATGAGCGTTTGATTTAAGTGTTGGTCTGGCACATCACCATACGCGTTTGCTATCTGCGATATACGTTTTGCTATCTGCATATATCGGACCTACAAAGAAGACAATTTTTGAAGAGTTTACTTTAATAAAACATGTTAAAGATGGCGGGCCCACACTAAGATCACAGAATCACCATTTGAGCATACTTTATAGAATGCCTTAAGCTTATGCGATGTACAATATGAGAACTCTTTGCCTGGTGGTTTCAGAGAATAGTTTTCAGGTTGTTGTAGTCTTGTAAATAAGGTGATGTTCTATTTCTGTTTCAGGTATGTGTCTGACTTGTTCAGAGGAAAATATTTTAATAAACCATGTTCAGATATCGACCAAACAGTGTTGACTATACCCATTATTTGTCTAATCACAAATGTATAAGTGTATGTGCGTGTGTTATATCTGACAAGTAGTAGAAGACCCATAAAATGCCTATATACCAAGTAAAATGACGTTGATACACAGTCCATTACCCATAGCAGCTTTATGTATAGGCTCCGGCAATAAGCTACCCTGTTCTCTTTTTGTCACGTGTTTTAGGTGTGACACTGTCGCACCCTCAACGTGAAGCCATACATCGACTATATTAAGATCCGATATTCACAAACATATAGTGCCGCCAACCTGTCACCATGTGACCAATTAGGATAGGGAATGACGTAAGAAGTCGCCAAATATGTAATGAATGAATGGTGTTTTACGGCACGTCGACACATAAATATGTCATATGTGCGCAAAAACTAATTTATTAACACAAAGAACAAGGAATTATTGTCTTAAAACGAGATTTCTGAATATGTCTAAGGTTTTAATTGCTCCATAAACCGCATTGATGTGGTTTGATTCCTAGGATTGGGAGTTAAAGTTTCATTAAAGTAATCGAGTACAAAACAAAGACCGTATTATGTAACAGAACCTGATTTCGTCTACATATCTCCACGTCTCACACCACAATTAATTGTCCATAGGGTCCCATTGTAATGTGTTTGTTCGTGGCATAGAGATAAACAGATTTTACAACATGTATTTATGCTTAAATTCTTCATTGATCCAATATCTGCAATTTAAAACACTTTTAACAAATATTTACTAGACTGAACTTTTTTTAATTTCATGTTTGCGTGACAACTATCAAAATTTAGACAAAAATACAACCCCGTGGTGATTAGACCCATGATGTGTAAAATGAGGCAGAATTAGCTAGAAATCGTATATCAACAAGCATTTTTCTGTGATTTCTTCCTAAAATGCTGTAGATTTAGAACCTGGTAAAGGTAAATCAATGTATCCTGTAAAATGTAGAAAAGCGAACTGTTCTTTTATCTACCTCCTTCAACTGTAGGGAACGAGTATTCAAGGGAGATAATAGTGGTGTGAGTCCTTCAGACTGAGTGTTACGATATTGAATTAAATAGTTTTCGCAGAGCTGAAAATATATATCATAAACTGGGTAGTAAAATCATTATATTTACTAGAAATTCTGTTTTGTTGCTCTGTCTTCTGTCAAATCATTAAGTACTGACTTCGTGGATTTCTAGGCTTTTGTTTTTTTATGTTATATATAATTACATGATCATTTATGTGTTTTGTTTATATTGCCTATTAATGCTGCCTTGTTTGTTAAAGAAATATTTACCGCCACAAGAAAATTAGCAATTGATTTGTCACCGAATAATGCAATTCACATACTGGCGCAATCATTGATGTAGCTATCCCGCCAACAACATCCACATTTAACAACACATCTCCGAGTAAACTATCATACATAAACCATGTACACGGTAAAAAGAAATGGAGAAACGGAAATAATTGGCTATAAGAAAATAGTGTATGGATTTTCTTAACCTTTTAAATTTGAAATACTTAAAACATTTCAATAATATTCATTTACAAGACCCTTCAATATAGTATAACAAGCAAGATTTTACGCAAGCGTAAAATAGCAGCCGAAAGAAAATAGCATTATATCTGGGTAGCAACTGGGGACAAAGTTTAACATAATAACAGTTCAATTCAATTGTGTTAAAATAATTTTAAAAAATTATAATAAAAAGATTGTCACAAAGACACTAACATGCCACGACAGTTTTTTCTTCCCAATTTTTACCATCTGCTCTTCCTACCAGGTGGACGACCTCGCTTTGTTCTGGTATAATCTTCGACATGCGTTACATATGGATTACATATTCACCTTTGTAGCACGACTTGCTAGAATTACATATCAGCAAAGAAATACAATTGTTCACATGTAAGGGATGCGTGTATGTTAGCGTGTGCATCACAACTCAAGTAAACTGTTCACTACTACCATCAGACCATGTGTAATTATAAAATTGCGTTATCAAAGCGAACAACTCAAAGAAACTGTTCATTGCTACCTTACCATGAGCAAACGCGTTCCGGCAGCGAATAAGCAAGCTTTCTAAGTTGGTAACGGTTACCAAAATAATCGTGCAAAACGTCAATGTAAGCAGGCACATGTATATGACGAATAATTGATTTGCCAACAGTGTGTCTTCGCTAGCTTAGAGGTAAGAGTACTGCCACGGTACCCTAGAGATTAATCCTGGTAGAAGCACCTTTTCAACAATTGTTACATTTTGGAGCTCATCAGTGTGCATCCTAAGAAACATCAGCAGTGGTTCTTCTGTATAATTAGAAATTCTGTCAATAGTTTCATTCTGGTGGGATTACATACACACAATAAACGTAAACGTGAAATGGTGAAAAGGGATAGCATCAACCTTAAACCATACCGTGATAGTGCATTTACGTCTGTGGAGCAATCGAGGACACACGGTTTTGGCAATCGATTATTCACCATTTACCTGTAATCAGTTACATTGCCCATTTTACACGATTTTTCGGACAACCCTTACTTAATTTAAACATATTTTATTGCCAATATATAATCGCAAAAGCGTTGGGCTACAAGTTCTTACAACATTAGTTAATGCCCAACCCTTACTGACTCAAAAAGCCCATGTGTCAGTCTTTTTTATTGATTGGTAAATGAATATTATTGTCATAATTAACCAGAAATATTATTTAGGATAATTTAAATGAATTGAATTGAATGTTGTTTAACGGCTCATCAACACAGTATATGTTATTTAGAGCCGCCCCAGAGAGTGGGGAAGGATACTCTACTCTTATTATCAAATGGCATGACTTATTTTACATGTTTACAGCCACTTGTTACTCTTCGCCCATTTTTATTTTTACCGAGTACAATATACTGTATATTGTATATACTGCACACTTAATTCACATAATATTCCAAAGAAATCCCAAGATGTTTTGTAAAAAAAAAGTTGCATTTAATTAGAAAAAGGACACAACTGTGATGTTGTAGACGTTTTAAGTTCAAATGAGAATGGGTCATAAAAGCGTGACCTCCATTCGAAATACTTTACGTGGACAATATAACACAGTTAACACTAAACAAAATAATGTTTACATGCAGCAAAATATGTAGATTTTATATTATTTAACAAACAAGTTAATCACACTTGTAACAAGAAATTCGTAAATGTTGAAGTTCCTCTTTGAAAAATTGAGCCGGTTCAGTACTGTATTTAACGTAACGAGTTTGCAAAATTTTGCATCCTAAGTTTGCTCACATGCTTGAGCCAAACGCGTACTCCGTCAATAATGAAACTTTGAAGGAATACTATTTGCTATATTTTGTGTTGTTTTAGTATTTTTTTCCGAAAGGAAAGGTCTTATGTAGCCATGTACCATTCGCTTAACAGCAGCATATTGTACATACAATATAGCGGAAATTCCCGTGTTGCGTTTCTTTTGCGTTTCAAACAGTCAATCAAAGGATTTTTTGTCTTGCTTTTTTATCAATGCCCTATTCTGTGGACGTTCCGGGTTACTTACATATCTCACATATATAGTTGTATAGCAAACGTTTCTTTCGAATAGCGGATACATAAGATAGTTTATTACGGAGAATCCCATTTTACCAACTAAATCCATGGTGGTTGATAATGACAGGAGCAGATCAAGTTGTTATAAATATTGCATTACGCTACATACATTAGAGAAACTAACCCTCCAAATAACGGCAACATTACACTGCAACACCTTTTATTAAAACTATATCCAGGAGTTCAGGTCTTATAATAACGTATATGTGCCGATTAAAAGTATTGGTTTATGAAAGGGTTTTTAAAATACCCGGTTGAATATGGGTAAAATGAAATGAGAGTTACATTCGACGAAGTTTCAGATTTTAGGGTTTGGTCTGGCTGGTTAAAGCGGTTTATATTGTGTCTATAAAGTGTGGATTCTCAAAATATGTAAATTATATACATGTACATACCTCTTCGTCAGTATGTTAATAAATGGTGTACATAAAATGTGGCTGTTGTTGGCGGGATTAGGACTTTAAATTTAGACGATGTATATTGCAACAAGACATAACCTGTCCAAGAAAAGCAGATATACATTTAGGTTGCTTTATAGAGTATCGTGTGACAAATAAAGGATAAATAATATTGTTTGGCGTTAATAATGGCAGAAAAATATCAATTTGAATTTGAAAATACATAAAAAAAAATATATATTTATTCACCCCGAAATAGGTTTGTGAGGGTCGGGGTGGACCATCCGTCAACAAACCTTATATAAAAAACATGTAATATGCATCAAATTAGTTTGTAAATAAAGAAATATAAGCAAGTGAATAAATGCATATATTGTAATGCAATGCAAATGGGGAGGTGTTCTTATTTTTTGCAATTATAGAATTATAGAAGTATATTACACAATGTACAATTTTAAAAAGGTGTAAAAAAGGCCCCTACTGCAATCCAGAGGTATTTTCAACTTTGATGGAAAATATAGTATGATTGCTATATAGGGAAAATATAGATGCTATAAGATTGCAGTGAGTCTCTATAAACTCTGGGGGAATAAACAATAATAAATGTAAAGAATAGTTCTGGTTTCAAAACCCAGTCTACAACCCACATTGTCAATTGTCGAGACTTATTTTACACAGATAATTTTAATGTTACAGTATCAAAATAAACATTGTTTCATGCACTGCCGCTATTCCGAGGCTCACCGAGTTTTTTCTCATATTTTGTTTATGGAAAGAGAAAAAATAATAACCCGTCCTGTGTAATAAATCTGCATGTACATCCAATATCAAAGGATAGTGTTTCAGGATAGTTTTCAAGATATAAGCAAGTGTATGTTATTTTTGATTAGTAAGGTAAGCTTTGCATGTCCCAGAACGAAAACATTAAGTTTATTTGCTACAGTTTGATACTGAAAAATCAACTAAGTAAATTATCTCTGTACTACTGTTCCACAGGTAGCAAGGTATTGACTCCACATGGTTTCAGACTTATTCATTTTTAAGTTTTTATATGCGAATAATTTCTCAACTTTGTACAAAAGTATTATATACGTTTTTAAAAGGTTAAGCTGTGGAATTTGACGTTGCATCTTGTTTTGATCAATGTAAAGTTTTGCTTGCATGATGATTTTACTCAGAACTATATCAAATTTACTATTTCCAAATAAATATCTGTTTCTGTTAAAGTTACGAATTCTGTATTGCATTTTTCTGTAATTATGTAAGTTTTGCGTTTTGACCAGAATTCTTTTACTGTTCCACAGTTCCAAAACAGATGTTGAATAGCTTCAGGTGTATTATTGCAAAAGCTGCACATACCGTTATTAATTATATTCATTTTAGATAGAAGGTAATTTGTTCCAAGTATCCTATCGTTGATTCTAAATTGGAACCAAAGTAACTTAGGATATTTTGTTATTTTATAAGGTAAGGCATATAACCTTTTAAATTCAAAGTTTGGAACACTAACTACTTCCTTTTTCCATTTAAATTTTCATGAGATGACTATATTAATTTTCGGTCTGAGATATTCGACGGATTCGTGTTATTTTTAGAGCTAGTATGGACTTTTCCACTTCCACTTCTACCATCCTAAGACCTCCATATTTATAATCTTGAATAATGGTAGTTATTTTTATTTTTCCCTCAAATTATCCCAAAGGCATTTTTAAAATAGTTTTTGTATTAATTTGATTTGATCAACTGAAGAATTTGGTAATCCATTAATTAAGTTGTTGCGTTTTGAGAGGGCCAAACTTTTTAAAACAACAATATTACCAATAGGAGTGAGTATCCTTTTAGACCAATCAGCATGTTATTGTTTGATTTCTTCAATTTTGGACTCTGTAAATTCCACACCTAAACAGTACAAATACCATTTTCCCAACAAAGATTGTACTCAGGACGTAGTTTGATGTTACTATTTATTCTTGATCCAAGCCATATGACTTTTGTTTTATCTGTATTGATATTAAGGCCGGATATTCTCGCATAGAATTTTAATGTTGACATGGAGTTATACAATGATTCTCTGGAGCCATCTAGAGTCAAACTGGTGTCATCAGCATATTGTGGTACTAAATATTCTTTGTCATCAATATCAATACCTTTGATATTTGCATTACTTCTTAGTAATATTGCTAATACTTCGGCGCAGTGAATGAACTGGTAAGGTTAAGTGAGTCGCCCTGACGGCAACCTGTCTGTAAACAGAATGAATGAATGGTGTTTTATTTACAAATAAGGGATGATATGGTAGTAATATAAACTATGTATCATAAAGTCTGATTTCTTTCAAGATAACTAAAACAAGACTAGAATCTATAGTATCAAATAACTGTTTCATATTATTAGTAGTATCTTTGCCGCAAAGGATCAAAGTCTATACTTTCCAAGAAGATATGTTTGACCATTAACGGTGCAAAACACGGTATACATTCTGGTAATTGCTCACCTTGTAATAAGTATGAATGAGTATAACGTGTATACCCTACTCCGGGCTAGAACAACTTCTTCTCAACAAATGGGTCTACTAGAAGAACGCCATACCCCGATTAACGGTTTAATTGAATGGAGTTTATTGTTCGCTGACAAATACCAAGCGTATTGCTCAGAGTTACAAATATATGTGTTAATTTCAACTTTTAAAATCAGTTTAAGGTCATTTGACATTAGATCTATGTAAATATAATGCTGCCTTAGCAGCATTATCAGCTCGATCATTGCCACGTATTCTTACTTGGCTTGGAAGCCAGCAGAAAATAATAACATTATCAACTAAAAGAGGATTATACCTTTCTAAAAGTTGAAGCACAACTGGGTTATCATGTTTCCTATTACCCAGTGCTTGAAGAGATGAAAAGGAATCAGAAAATATTACTACATGGTCATCATCTGATTCCGGAATATAATTTAAGGCAAGTTCATTTGCTTTAAGTTCAGCTGAAAATATAGAGGACTTGTCAAGCAGGCGGCTCTTTATGCTGTGTGTGTGAACAACAGCTTCTGCAGCTACCTTATCTCAATCTTTATAATTATCTGTGTATACATGTTGAAAGTTACTGTATTTCGATTTAATTTCATTAAATTTGCTTTGAAAGATAGTAGGATCTGTACTGGATTTGTTACTATTACAAAGATCAAAAATGATTGTTGGTGTTTCCAAAGTTCACGGTGGAAGTTGTGGTACTTTGTACTTGGCGATCAAATTTAGGTCGATTTCAATGTCTCTTAATTTTGGTTTAATACGATGACCAAATGGTCGAATGGCCTTTGGTTTTCGATCAAAAAGAGGTTCATAATAATGGCTAAAAACTGTATCCAAAGTTGGGTTTCAAGGGTTGGATTGTAATTTAATGACATCTTGAAGGGCTAATTTGTCCCGTCTATGAGACAGTGATGGTTCCTAAGCTTCAACATATAGACTTTCGGCTGGTGATGTTAGAAAGGCACCTATGGCGAGTTGGAATCCTTGCTTATGTATAGGATCGAGCTGCTGCAAGTATGATTTGCGAGTCGATCCATATACTATTGAGCCATAGACCAGCTTGGATCTAATAAGAGATCTATAAAGTTGTTAAAGTACTTTTCGATCTTCTCTCCAATTAGTTTTTGCAACAACTTTAAGTAAATTAAGAGCTTTAAAGCATTTGGCCTTCAAGTGTTTAAGGTGTGGTATAAACATTAATTTACGGTCAAAAATAATACCAAGGAATTTAGTCTCATCCACTACTGGTATTGGTGACCCATCTAGTGTTAGATGATGGTCTTCATGTTTAATACCCCCCATTCGGTGGTGGGGTGATATGAACTTAGAAGAGAGGTAGCCCCCCCCCCCCCCGAAATGTAACCCACCTGTTGACCGTGGGTGGTGACCCGTGTCGTTGGAGAAGGGAATCCTGGTGGTTGAGTGACGAGGAGATCTGGTAGTTATCTCCACGTTACAACACACCACTTTGGTCCGGACTTCAACAAGATGGGCGGTCAGATTAGCCCGATCTGATCAATCGGTTTGTCACGCCAGCTATACGGGATCCTAGCTTCTTGTTTAATTCAAATCTCTCTCACCCCCACTCGTTTAATATATTGCTCCCATTTTATTTTGTTTTCTTTAAACATAATGTAGAAAGGATCCTTTATGGCGGGGGCGCTAGGGCTAATCATGTATTTCTGAACGCTATATGGCTATACTCATGCCACTTGTGGGGTCTGATGCGTTAGTTTTATATGAGTATACTCTTCAGGTATTCTTGGCATTTGTCTGTCGGATATCCACAGAAAAGGTTCCCTTGTTGGACACCGAGGTGGGTGGGAAGCGAGAAGAGTGAATACCAATTCCCCCTTATGAGACGAAAAAACTCACATACTACCGATACTCCAACAACTTCAGTTTCTGGTTCTAAACGTTCCAGAAATGCACCAGAACCTCAGTCAGTTTCTGAGTCTGACTCGGACACTGGTATATCACAGCTGAATTGGTCTCGATTTCTTAATGTTATATCATTAGATGAATCCCGACCTATCACAACTCTCTCTCCTTTCGCTATCTCTAAGGCTTTACTCGACATTGCCGGTGAGCCGAGGAGTGTTAAGAAACTTAAAAACCAAAACCTTCTTGTCGAGTGTGATCGTAAATCACACTCTGACAACCTAAACATAAGATCTTTTGTCAATATCCCTGTTGAGGTGATACCTCATATCTCCCTCAACACCTCAAAAGGTGTGGTACGCTCTAGGGAACTGGAGCACTGTACCGTTGAGGAAATGACACTTAACCTCAAATCAAATCACAAGGTGTGACTGAAGTAGTTCGTTTGAATACAAGGCGCAGTGGCATTCTCACTCCGACTAATACATTCGTGCTTACTTTCAGCACATCAACTCTTCCTAAAACGATTAAAACTGGATATGTTATTCTGCCAGTAGACCCTTTTATCCCAAACTCTCTCAGATTTTTCACTTGCCAACATTTTGGGCATCATCGAGAAAAATGCAAGAGAACTGCCGTTTGCTCGCGCTGTGGCCAACAGGGTCATAGCGATTTCTCTAACTGCAAAAATCCCGCCTCTTGCGTTAATTGCAAGGGGGCCCACGGGGCTTTCTCGAAAGACTGTCCGAAATGGAAACACGAGAGAGAAATTCAGAAAATCAAAATAGAAAAAAAAATCTCTTTCCCAAAAGCTAGAAAACTTGTCGAAATTCTTACTCCGCCCAATCCATCTGGCAAATCGTATTCCGATGCGAGTAGTGTTGAGAAACCAGCTACCAGGTCTATCGCGGTGCAGACCATGATAACCTGGCCTGTAGACTCCGACAAGTTTCCTACTATTCCACTCTCTGTTCAGAAATCCTCTAAAACATATTCAGCCTCTCAAACTGTGGTCCTCTTAAATAAGCCTCCTGTAGCTCCCAAACATCTTGTGGCTTCCAAGCCTAAACCTCCTTCAACTATATCCTCAACAACTCCTACATCTACTGCATCTAATTCATCTATTTTGAAATCGACGGACTCTGGTGCAACCAAGAGTCCACCAAACCGACGAACTCTTCCAAAGGTTCGTCAAATCCGACGAACTCTCCCAAAGAGTTCGTCATCAAGCAGAAGTGCTGCCACGGACGTGACAGCAAAAAAGAAAACTCCCGGGTTAATGAAGCAGTCTAAAGGATCTGATGATCCGATTGAACTGCACAATATATTTGGAGACTTGGAGATGGAGGTTGATGATCCAGCACGTCTGGAACTCCCAAAATTTCCAAAGTCACCAAGGTCTGCCAAACCCAAAGGCCGTATACCCGTACTTCTGCCTTAGTGACATCAAAATCAAATAAGGCCATTCAATGGAACTGCCGAGGTTTAAAACCTAATTACGCTGAAATCAGGTTACTTTTAAATAAACACAACACTGTTGCATTTTGTCTTCAAGAAACTTTCTTGAAGACTAGTGATAAGATATCTTTTAAAAACTATTCATTGTATAACTATGTTTGTGATACAGGTGATAAAGCTTCTGGAGGAGTTTCAGTTCTTGTGAATCGAAACATTCCTCACAGAACTGTTGCGTTGAAAACTGGTTTGCAAGCTGTTGCGGTCAGTGTTACGATACACCGAGTTATAACAATATGCTCCTTATATTTACCGCCCAGTTCTTCACTAAACCTTAAATATCTAAATCACCTAGTTGCACAATTACCATCACCTTTTATACTCGTGGGTGATTTTAATGCACTAAATTTGTGTCTTTTTAATGATAACAAATCACATACTTATTTACATCCAGCTACAGGCTCTCATTCTTCCATTGATTTAACATTATGCGATCCAACGCTCTTGATGGATTTTTTCGTGGAGTATTGGTGACGACCTATGTGGAAGTGACCACTTCCCCTTATTTCTTGAAAATATCGGCCCTCCACTCCTCGAAAAAACGCAATGATGGAAACTTCGCAAAGCTGATTGGGATACGTTTCAATTTCTTTGTGAGGAACAGTTAAAGCCTTCCGTTTTCGAGGATTTCGAAGACGCAACTGCTCTTTTTACCAAAACCCTTCATGATATAGCTGATCAAACTATTCCAAAAACCTCGGCAAATCCAAAACACCCATATAAACAATGGAACGTTGATGATTGCAAAACGGCAGTCAGCGATCGTAAAGCTGCATTGAATGCTTTTAACTTGCGGCCAACTCAAAATAATTTAGATACGTTTAGAGTTTTTCTTGCGAAAGCCCGTCGTTAAGGATAGCAAAAGGGAATCCTGGAGATCTTATGTTTCTTGGTTGAACTCTCGCTCATCTTTTAAGAAGACGTGGGACATGGTCTGAAAAATAAACAGTAAAGGTAATTCTAGTTGTGTAAATCATCTTAAAACTGTTAATGAGGATATTACATCTGTCATTTCAAGTTAAAAAACTTGGAGAAATACAATAAACTGTTCACTCTCAAAGAACTTCGAGAATGCCTTAAAAGGCACATGATACATCAGCTGGTCCTGATGATATCCATTATGAATTATTAAAACATTTACCTGAAACCTGTCTCTCAACACTTCTTGATATACTTAAATAAAGTTTGGGTGACAGGAAACTTCCCCGATTCTTCGCGGGAAGCAATCGTTATTCCAGTCCCCAAACCTGGAAAGGATCATACGGACCCAATATATTATCGCCCTATTGCTTTAAGGAGTTGTATATGTAAAACCATGGACATGATGAAATAATGATTAATGAGAGACTCGTTTGGTACCTGGAATCCAACAAGCTGATAACAAAGAGTCAAAGTGGATTCCGGCGCCAACGAGGCACAACAGACAATCTCATTCGATTTGAATCATTTATTAGGGAAGTTTTTATAAAGAAAGAACATCTAGTCGCTGTATTTTTTAACTTGGAGAAAGCTTATGATACTGCATTGAAGTACGGTTTCATGAATGATCTTTATGACCTTCGTTTTAGAGGAAGGTTATCAATTTTTAGATGATAGACAGTTTCGTGTCCGAATGGGTTCAACCCTCTCTGACATTCATGTACAGGAGATGGTTGTGCCACAGGGCAGCATACTCTCTGTCAACCTTTTTAATGTAAAAAATAACAGTATAGTTAAATGCATCAAGCCTGGTGTGGATTGCTCTCTGTAAGTTGACAACTTTGTTATATGTTATCGTGCAAAACACATGAACACTATTGAGAGACAACTTCAACAATGTCTTAATAAACATCAGACCTGGTCTGATGAAAATGTTTTTAAATTTTCTAAATCTAAAACTAATTGTATGCATTTTTGCCACTACGTAAACATCATGAAGACCCTCATCTAACACTGTATGGGTCACTAATACCAGTAGTGGATGAGACAAAATTCCTTGGTCTTATTTTCGACCGTAAATTAACGTTTATACCACACCTTAAATACTTGAAGGCCAAGTGCCTTAAAGCTCTTAATTTACTTAAAGTTGTTGCAAACAATAACTGGGGAGCGGATCGTAAAGTCCTTTTACAACTTGATAGATCTCTTATCAGATCCAAGCTGGACTACGGCCCAATAGTATATGGATCGACTCGTGAGTCATACTTGCAGATGCTCGATCCTATACGTAATCAAGGATTACAACTCGCCTTAGGTGCCTTTCGTACATCACCAGCCGAAAGTCTTTATGAAGGTAATGAACCATCACTGTCTCATAGACGGGACAAATTAGCCCTTCAATATGCCATTAAATTAAAATCTAACCCTTCAAACCCAACTTTCGATAATGTTTTTAGTCCTAGTTATGAACCTCTTTTTGATCGAAAACCGAAGGCCATTAGACCATTTGGTCTTCATATTAAACCAAAATTCAGAGACACTGAAACTTTTAGAAACGTACAATTCTCTTATAATTGATAATGTTATTATTTTCTGCTGGCTTCCAAGCCATGTAGGAATACGTGGTAATGATAGAGCTGATAGTGCTGCCAAGGCAGCATTAGGTTTACATATATCTAGTACCAAATTTCCTTATACTGGTTTTAAATGTTGAATTACCACAAATATTCGTAACTCCTGGCAAGCCGCTTTGGATTTGTCAGTTAACAATAAACTCCATTCAATTGAAGCGTTACTTGGAGAATGGCGTTCTTCTTGTAGACCAATTCGTCGAGAGGAAGTTGTCCTAGCCCGGTGCAGGATAGGGCATACACGTTATACTCATTCATATTTATTACAAGGTGAGCAATTACCAGAATGTATACCCTGCTTTGCACCGTTAACGGTCAAACACATATTGCTGGAATGTGTAGACTTTGATCCTATGCGTCAAAGGTACTACAATGTTAAAACTATGACCGAGTTATTTAATACTATAGATTTTAGTCTAGTTTTGAAAAAAAAAATCATTATAATATGTTCTTGTATATATTTACTTCTTTATATTCCCGTTTTCGGGCATTTGTTGATTTACATATGTAGTTTATATTACTACCATATCATCCCTTACTTGTAAATAGTTTTATCTTTGTATGTTAACATTAATTTTTAATTAATCCTTCGTTTCTTCATCATTCATCAGTTTCTGCGCACAATATGACCTATTTATGTGTCGACGTGCCCTAAAATACCATTCATTCATTCATTCATGTTTATGTAGTTGCCAAAAGTGCATACAATTAGTTTTAGATTTAGAAAATGTAAAACCATTTTCATCAGACCAGGTCTGACGTTTATTGAGACATTGTTGTGATTGTCTCTCAATAGTGTTCATGTTATTTGCACGATAACATATAACAGTCGTCAACATACAGAGAACAATCCGCACCAGTTTGATGCTTTTAACTATACTGTTATCTTTTATATTAAAAAGGGGTGACATAGAGGATGCTGCCCTGTGGCACACCTATGTCCTGTTCATGAATGTCAGAGAGGGTTAAACCCATTCGGACACAAAACTGTCTATCATCTTATAAATTCTTTATAAAAATTGGTAATCGGCCTCTAAAACCAAGGTCATAAAGATCATTCATATACCGTACTTCCGTACTTCCATGCAGTATCATAAGCTTTCTCCCAGTCAAAAAATACAGCGACTAGATGTTCTTTCTTTATGAAAGCTTCCGTAATAAATAATTCAAATCGAATGAGATGAGTATGCATGTTATTAAACAATGTCTTTGTGCAATAGAGCGTTCACCTCTTAAGTAAGCATAATTTATTGATCTAACTTAAAAGTGCTCAATATCTCTCTAGAAGAATTTATAAAACTCATCTGTAAATAACTGTGTTATACGACACCCTTTTAAGACTTTGGAGCATATCTGTATATGTAATTGCTCCTTCTATTGACTGTTTAAAATGTTCTTTTAATTTTGGTATATTGAACTTTTTAAAATTTTATTCAAGTTGATATCTTCTGTTTCTTTTAGCCTCATTTAATTTTTTAAAATGTGATCTTGTTTCATTCAAAATTTCATTCAGTGTTTTTAATACAGTCCCAGAGGAAGATATCAAGGAGTTCATGTATTTTGAGATATCATTCCTGCTTTCTAAACTGCAGAAATAGTTAGAAATAGTTTCACCTTCATTTATCCATTTCGCTTTAGACCTTACAAAAACATCCTCTAACTTAATATTACGAATATCAAATAATTGTTTCTTTTTTTCTTCAAGTAGTTCATAATTTGTTTCTGTTTCTTTTTCCAGAATGCCTATTAATTTTGTTTTAAAAGATCACTCTCTTTATTTACTTCCATTTTTTTGCGTTTGCTATTGTTTTACCTCTAATTTCTATAAGTAAAGTCTCAAAAAATCATTGTTCATCTATATTGAATCTTATATCTTGAATTGGGTTGTTGTTTATAATTATCCATGTTATTTTGATTTTCTGAGGCATATTGTCTTTTAGTGTTATCCATAACTTTTTTTAATTCTTCAACATATTTTGTATCTTTTAGTAAAGAGTTATTAAAACACTTCTGCGACTAGGCATATCACAACCCTTGTGGTCTATAAACTTCGAAAGTTAAAGGGGTCTGACGGGTTTTCTGACCGCTTTACAAATTTCGTCAGAAAAGGATATAACCCTTTGTTTTACAGCGCACTGCATGTTTAGTGATTGACCCCTCTACAGTCAGTTATTACGCTTCACTTTTCACTTGTGCGATGACTGGAATACCTCTTGATTGTACCTACTAAAACCCCAACTAAGGGAGGTGGGTGCATGAGCTTTCGTCCCTCGGGTTTTCTGGTCGTACCCGAGATTGGTGTTCTCTTTAGCTGCAACAACTATGATTGTTCAGTACGATTCGGGATACATCCTGAGATGTTTATTATTTTGTATTTGTTTCTTTAGTTAGTTTCTCTGGATGTGGACTTTATTTTTAGAGAATTCCTTTTGATGGGATGTAGTTTTGTTTACACTGTCTGGTCTATTTGGGCGCTAAAGATAGGATAATAGCGAGGATTGTGCGCATATAAAATCGATTCAAGCTAACGAGTAGGCCTTATTGCCTACTGACCGTTCCAAGTCGGAACCCTGTCTTCACCACCCTTTCTGTTGTTTTTTTTCTCTTTCATTGTAATATCAAGTCTTTGTTTGCAGTACAATGCGGACCTACGATGTCATTGCGTTCGGACGCTGTGGTTTCTATGGTACCATATATCTCTTCTTTTTTTTTATTAATTCTTTTAGTAGGATTGACCTTATATAAATGTCCCATACTCAAACTGCATAAAGGTCATTGAATGATCTGTACGATATCCTGGGAGAATTGTTGAATCATCTAAATCCGTATATAAACTATTTGATGTTAAAAAGAAATATAATCAAGCTTTTTTCACCGGATTTCTACGAAACCATGAGTATTATCTTTTTTCCAAACATTGCTCTCTCAAAAGTCAATAAAATAGTTTTCTACAATTAATTCCAAAAGTGTATCACGGGCATTTGGAGTATTAATATTAACATACGTGTATGTGTCAATGTCTGGGTTTAATATCAAATTGAAATCGCCGGTAATTATACAAGGATTATCATATTTTGATATTGTATCTCCCAAGTTTCGGTAAAATTTGGGAGTATCTCTATTAGGTCCATATACATTAATCAGGGTAATATTTTTGTCCCAACGGTTGCATTTAAAATAAGCATGTTACCATCTGTGTCGCTTTATGTGCTCTTAAGCTTAAAATCAAGGTTGTTATTAATTAAAGTTGCTACCCCTCTTGACTGACCTGTAAATCTACGGAAGAAATATTCTAAACCCCACTGTGCTCGTATGTAATTTTCTTCTGCCTTTGCGAAATGTGTATCCCGTAGGAAGTAAATTAAAAAATGATTACTTCTTAAATAGTTCAATACATCCTTTCTTTTATTTTAGTCACCTAGACCCTGCACTTTCATTGACACCATGGGCATTTTATTTGTCATTTAGATAATGAAGCTGTAACATAATGTGGAACCAGAGAACAAATAATGTAAGTGGTCAAAAAGTAGCAAGTACTAAGACATACTAACTCTATTAATGGAACACTTTGCTTCATATTCTTGTATTCTTTTAGTGGAAAACATTTTTTACTCTTCTGGCCAGAGGCCAGCAGAGCTTATAGGATGGGAGTCGTCCGTCTGTCCGTCGTCTGTCCGTTAACTTTTACCTCGTTAAGTCGATAGGGCTTTCACTTTTCACCCGATGTTTACCAAACTTTAATAAATTGTTAATGTCAATGAAAGCTCGGACATTTTCGAAAACCAGCCAGATCGGACCAGTAACAACAGAATTATGGCCCTTGATTTCGTTAAAAATGCTATATTTTGCCTCATTAATACGATAAGGCCTCCATTTTTCATCCGATCTTTACCAAACTTTACAAGATTTTTTTTTTATTGTTATTATTATTTTTTATTTTTATTTTTTTCCGGTATTTTTAATTGAGTTACGGCCTCTTGACATTTTTTACTTTAAATTTCTTGTCGGCGCTACTCCTCATACACGCCTTTTTGGATTTCGACGAAACATTGCAGGAAGCATCGGTAAGATGTCAAGTTGTGCATATCGCGCCTTTATTCCAGTTCGCTGATTTTTGACGGCGTTATGGCCCTTTGACGTTTTTACTTTAAATTTCTTGTCGACGCTACTCCTCCTAAACGGCTTGTTGGATTTCTACAAAATTTGGGTAGAAGCCTCAGTATGACGTTTTGTTGTGCAAAGCGCGATATATCAATGACATCTTGGACAAGCTCGTAAACCAGCTAGATCTTGTTATGGACCTTGATTTGTTGAAAATGCTATATTGAAATTTCCTTTGTTAAATCTGTAGTTACTTTTTTTTATCTGATCTTTACCATATTTGTTTAGAATGTTAATATAAACCCCACACCCATTTTTATGAAATTTCATTCATAGAAGGAAGTGGGACAAATTCAAAAATACCCATGCCAGACTAGACACAGCAGACGTATTGCCCATGATTACCAGGTGAGCGATCTAATGCCATCCTAGCCATGTTGTTTTTGCAATGTTTTAAAATAAGTGCTGATGGGAATTTTATGTTGACAACCCTTGATATAAGAGCCGTTTTAGCATGTAGAGCGTCCACACACCCTCTTGGGCCTCTTGTTTTAATTCTGACAACGTTTTGAAATTTGTTGGAAAAAGGTGAAAAATGGATATTTAGCTTTTGTTACTATGCATACGGTGAGCAAAGGACAACACAGAAAGCAGAATAATATTATTCCAAATAATAATATTATTACACCAGGAAACACGGGAAAAAAAACAACATCAATATGCATACACATTTTGTGATTATAATTATATTAAACAAATATAAATGCATAATGAATATATTTTATTTAGGCCACCATCATGTTCCATGTACAAAACCATTCGAATAACTTATACCGCTGTGTTCATATATACAATTCATTGTTTTCCCACTAGAGCTATCATGTTCAATACAGTGTAAACATCTCCCTGAAAAGAAAACCACAGGAACCACAAAGCATCGCATATTATTTTACAAAGTAAAAGAAATATGTTCGGAGACGGTAGCTCAACAGAAACTGGCAAGAGTGCATGCGCGTATGATTCCTACATACTGCTTTATACAATATCAAGTCATATATGATCTATTATAATTAAATAAAGCTAAGCGTCATGTTTATCCAGTGTTGATATATGATATACTTTAAAAGCTATACACCCAGTTTGAATCAAACCTAGATTTGAATCAAAACTATTTTAACATTCAAAAGTGTCCTACCTACTATGCAGTTCACCTTTAATTTGTGTAAAGATAATTGATTAATTCGAATGGCGATTTTTTCGTTTGCAATTATATCCATAATTAGGAATATAATGCCTGATACCGTTACAGTATGTGACTGGATCATCGATGGGCGCTCGTAGGTATATGCTATACATTTGCGGCTTGAATAATCTCATTAATCTGTCATATTTATTAAATCATTTGGCTGTGAAATTTACAACACGGACATTTTTGAGTTCCTGATTAATATGATTCAGTTACAAGCTGTTGGTCACGTGACCTACACTATAATTCTATACCGAGTAGAGCGTCTGTAAGACACTTTAAGTTTTGTCCATGTTTAAGCGGCTTCGGCATTCTTCATGACCCATTTCCTCATGAAATGTGTGTCAGTGTCAAGATAATATGAATAAACATATAATAACTGGTTGCAGATTACACTCGCAGTACTTTGTACTGCGGATATAAACTGAAACATTTGAGAGAAACGTCTAGTGTACTGCATTCCTGCATTTAACGTTCTGTAAATATAGGTTGTTGTGGGAGAATTTTCAGCCGGCATTGATACTTTGTATGTATCAATGTTTACGTCTCGTTATTGCGTCCTAGACGCCATTTAGTGAATCAATTGGAAACATAAACAAGAAGATTACATTGATAGAGGATAGCGGGTGACTTGTTAACGACTGTCTGTAAGAGATGCCAATATATTGAGTGCATCACTTGATACCGACTGTAAGCTGTAAGCTGCCAATTCATCATGTGATGGCAATATAACCCACACCTAGCTGACGGCGCATTTTATACTGACGGTAAATGAAAACGCACCAGTAGTTTATATGGCGTTAGCGGTAGCTAGCATATTTCACTACCGCTCATGAACAGTCTCAATCAAACCGAGACTGCAATATTTCGTACGTGTCGTGCTCGTCCGTTTCCAAAGGTCCATTATCATACTCTTTTCTAAATGTTATTTATCAAGTAATTTACAATTATAAGCGCATATTTTGAAACTGAAGGATATTTATTAACAATTGTAAACACTGATTGTCTCAGAATTCCTAAACATTGTGTATATTGTTCTTGCGTTCGTCAGTATATAAGTTGAATATTGGGTGTGTCCATTAATAGCGCGTACGTGTTTGTTTGCGACATTGACATAACCAAGTGCAATAGTACAGGAGAATATAGTAAGTAAGTTCTAAACAACATAATACAGACATTACAACAAGTCCTAGGGGCAAAACAGATGGTCAACTTTATACATTCCAATCAAAGGCACCTCACGCATGCAAACATAAACACACGCACGCACGCACACACACACACATGTACATTGAAGAGTAACTTGCAAGGCAAAATGCAAATCTGTTTTTTCTGGAGTATAAACCCACTGCTATGTTTATAAAAGCAGACATTCTATAAATAAAATGGTAGTGTGCGTCTAGAAGAATTTACCAAGAGGCCCAAGAGGGCCCCTTGGGCTCTTGAAATTATTGTTTACAATTAACTCCAAACCGTGATATATAACACTATAATTCACTGTAAACGATGTTCTATTTCTTAAATATAATCTTAAAAACAAAATGGGAGAAAAATATGCAAAAGCTCAACGTAGTCTAAGACCATTCAAGACAATCACAAATGGCAATGTTCACCACCTACACTATATTTAAAACACTGGTCCATAAAATAGATGATTATATAACTAGTATTTGCGGTTTATGTTATGAAATGAAAATAAATTTTGCGAAACATTGGCGTTGGCAAATATTTACCTCTTTTTGCAGTCCCCGAATGGCAAGATGTGTCTCGTCATTATTTATTAATAAGTAACTATGCTATTGTGTCTGTTTAGGATCAGTGCTATACATAGTATTCAGACCAATTTTAAAAGTTTATTTCTTCGTAACTCCTGGCAAGCCACTTGGGTTTTGTCAGTTAACAATAAACCAAATTCAATTTAACCGTTACTTGGAGAATGGCGTTCTTCTAGTCGACCCATTCGTCGCGAAGAAGTTTTCCTATCCCGGTGCAGGATAGGGCATACACGTTATACTCATTCATATTTATTACAAGCTGAGCAATTACCAGAATGTATACCCTGCTTTGCACCGTTAACGGTCAAACACATCTAGACTTTGATCCTATGCGTCAAAGGTACTACACTGTTAATACTATGAAAGAGTTATTTGATACTATAGATTTTAGTCTTGTTTTAGATTTCCTAAAAGAAATCAGACTATATAAAGCATTATAATGTATTCTTATATATATTTACTTGTTTATATACCCGTTGACGAGCATTTGTTTATTTACATATATAGTTTATAATCATGACTACCATATCATCCCTTATTTTTTAATAGTTTTATCTTTATATTTTACAATAATTTTTAATTACTACTTAATTTCTTCATCTTCCGTCGGTTTTTGCGCACAATATGACCTATTTATGTGTCGACGTGCCGTAAAACACCATTTATTCAGACCAGTTTGGCCCGTTTGTCTTACAATTGCACAATTTCGTCGTTTTGTAACTACCTTTTCTCTCTCGCATTTCACGTTCACGAAATTATCCGAACGACGACGGATTGATTATATGTGCCACTCAGTAGTTAGCGTATAATTTAAGCTGAGATTTACGTAATTTATAACAGATTCATTTATAATGTTATACAGGTTTATGTTGGTCCACACTGCAATATTGGTCATCCAAATTTACTGGATCGGATAATAAGATCCTTGCAACTATGAGACATAACAAATAAACTCAGCACATTTAAAAATGCAACATTTTTGATTTTCGATTACTTGTAGTCCGCTGTTGCTTTTTTTAGATATATCAAGATTGCTGGTAAGTAAGTACACAAGCCTCTTTGTCCCAAAGATTAACATATTGCGATAAACAGTTGCATACTATTTGCTCTACTTCTATCAGTTAAAACACAAATTGCACGAGCTGTAACCTGTACGTTGTTAATGCTTAACATGAATAAAAGGTCAGGTATATTAAATGAATTGAATTGAATTGGATTTTATAGTCGCACCAACTGTCACAGGATGACCTTAGTGGTTGGGCTAACTCAGGAAAGAATCAATGACGGTGAATGCATTTACATAAGTTTAATGCAACTCTTAAAATATGTTTAATATATATACAATTATCTAAAAAAAACAAGCGAATACACAAATGAACTATGAAAAGAATGTTCTCCTGAACGTTTAAGACGTTCTTAGTATTGTTATAAATACTGAATGTCTAAGACGCTAAAGGGTTGTTAAAGCTATAACAATGTTGATCTAGCGCGATAACTGTGATGCGCGAGAGCTCATGAAGATGATGATGCGCGAATTCAATGGATGATTGTCATCAAATGCCTTCTGTAAGGGTTGATGACGCGATGCAATGATAGTTAATCTCCACTGAGATTGTGAATGAAGGTCATATGGCGACTTTCCAGCTTCCACAGGTGGAGGAAGACCCCAGGTGCCCCTCCGGGCAATTTTCGTGCACGGGCGGGCACCTGGCTAGAATCACCGACATTCCGCAAGCCAGCTGGATAGCTTCCTCACATAAAGATTCCTAGGCCCCTGAGGGATCGAACCTACAGCGGTGAGGGGCAAGTTTGTATTAAATGAAGCACCAAGAAAGAAGACAGGACATGAGAATATGAGAATATAAAGAAATGATATCGGGTAAAAATAAAGCAAAAAATTACAGGTTTATGCAAATCTTGATGTTAAATACGGTAGCCGAATGGTTAACTCCCTGTCAAACCAGATTTGCTGGGGTCGATACGCGATGGAATAACGTCCGAGGGTCGATACGCGATGGAATAACGTCCGAGGATTTTCAAACGCGCTCCCTCAGTACCTTATTCGGGCAAGATACTGTGGGCAAGATACTGTGTAATTGTGCCATCCATCGGAGATATAAATCCGTATATCCCGAGTGTAGGGAGAACAATACCTTGTTAACGTCGAACGTCGAATATCTGGCTGAACTTTGGCACAACAACATTTAACAAGTTAAGTCTTTATCGGAAACGATGCTGCTGTGATAATCAGAAGTGCTTGCTTGCAGTAACGGTAAAAAGGAGAGAAAAACACTAAAGGAGTTTCTGCGTATAAATGTGTGTGAAATCTTTAAAATCGACAGACAGACAGATAGACAAGAAACCTGTCCTATGCATACTAACAAGAACATTCCTATGATTCTTTAACGTGCTCCGATACTACCCGGTTACATCTCCATCCGACGCATGAGGCTGAGGTAAATTGTCTTGCCCAAGTACACATCGACACAATTTAGTGGCGCCGGTGTTGTTTTAACCACGGACCTTTGTATTTCAAGTCCAGCGTGCTATCCACTGGGTCTCGCAAGCCCCCTGATCATGTCATTGGATAGAACGTTAAACTGATCGGAAAGTAAATAAATCGTGTATATGGTATATGTATATATATTATACATATTTTAATATACATTATAATACCGAATCGAACTATATAAATTATTCTGGCTTTAAGTTATCTAAAAGTTAGTATAAAATCGAACAGGAAATGCAGCTTTCACAGAACACAGTAAAACCCAAAACGCGCAAAAAAGACAAACACAAATGGCAATAGTAATAATAAAGGGATGTCACAAACACAAAAAGGGTTGACAGTAGGGCTACCGCCCTGGAACGGTCAGTGGCAATGATAATGCATAGCAGTTCACCTACAGTTTAAATCATTGTGAAAGTATCGACATGACATCGGATCATATTCATCGATTAGACAAGCACAACTAAAACAAACGTACAGCTAATTATTTCCCTTGGGTGCAAACATCAACACAAATAACTCCAAATATTTGCTTGTCTCCCGGCCGACAATTATATGATATGTATACGTATGGGGTTTAACGATGCCTTTAACAAGCTTTCAGCCATATCATAAAGGTGTTTTAGCTCTATACATAGATTCATAATGTTGCCACACTGGAATACCATGCCGTAGACGCATGACATGACAACAAACCCAGTCACAGTATTCTGACACCGGGCTTGGCAGTCATAGCACTTCCATTTGTATTATGACCTCTTAGATTCAATTAGTTTGAGATTTGGCGTGTTGTTTGTTTTAATATAAAAAATGCAATGAATTATCAACAAAGCTTTGTAGTAAGTACAGCTAACTTGTTAATTTTCTATTTTTTTTATCTTTTTTAAAATTTCATTAAAGTAAAGTTTGAAGTAGTATATACTGCTACACCCGAGATACTGTTCAATATACCAACGCTTTTCAACGATAAATGTTATTCGGGCCTCATTTTGTATACCTGAGCTAATCGGTCATGTAGCAGTACATACGCAAGTTTTCCATGCCATTTCAGTGCCCATTTAGTTCATTAATCGCAAAGCAGTATCGTTTCAAGTTCGTATTAATCGTATTGCGTTTTTATCGTTCATTGAATTAAATCGAAAAAAAAATACATCTAGACAACAACTCTCTATTGATTGTAAATTGATGTAGACATGTTTATTAATAACGTATAAGAGGTCAATAATACGCGGTGTCTGTCTTCGTCTGAAACCTGCAATATGCCATTACATGACGCGGTGAATCACGTATAAGTGACGTGCAGTTAATTAAATAGTGTCGATCGATATAAACAACTCACAATGTTTCGAATAACAGCACGCAAATAAGTCATATAAAACGGCCAAGTGTTGTTATATAGATCAATAAACGTGCACTAATATACTCATGTATAGACTAAAAAGCAACATTTCCTGGAATAAAGGTGCTACTTCAGTTTTGTTATTTTAGAAGACTCAAAGATTTCAAAACGTAAAACGTCAAATCAGTCAGTTGAGAAGTTTAATGGCGTATGTATGATTGTCGATTTGTAGTGGTGGAGGTAGGCCACCAATTTGTTCCTTTATAAAACCAGCAATGTATTCTTCCCGCCATCCATACAAATCGGCAATGGTGGTGATTCTTTTGGCATATTAATTATGATTTTTGACATTTCAGAATAGAAAATATGAGTATTGATCCATTTTAAAAATAAATATAAAAGTCGAACAGGAAATACCGCTTTCACAGAACACAATAAACCCAAAAACTTGCAAAACGACAAACATGAATGACAATGTTAACAAATAATAAAGGCATATGATGTCACAAACACAAAAACGGTTAACAATAGGGCTACTGCCTTGGAACGGTTAGTGGCAAAAAGGCTCGCTGGTGTGTTTAAGCCAGGTTCGAGGATACCTTAAACCTCACACTTACCCTACTGTCATCCCAATAAAACGGGACAGTGTAAATAAAGAAATCCCCACCATGAACTATTCTCTAACCAACAAGGCAGCATTAATAGGCAATATGAGTAAAACAAAAAGATGCTCGTGTATAAATACAAAAAAAGCAATAGCCTAGAAAGCCACAAAGAAGGTACTCAGTGACTTGGCAGAAGCAAGAGCAACATAGAGAATAAACCATTGAGGGCACGACAAGACAAGACTACAAACAAACATAAAACGTTACCGTCCTGTTGGGCTTTGGGTAGACGTCATCATAGTTTCCACAGCCTGTCCGGGCATCGCACAATCAAAGAGGAAAGCATAGCGGCGAACTGTAAATGGGTCAACCACCAAACATGCAGTGCGTGGCAAAATGATAAGGTAATAACCTCTTTTGATAAACCTTTTAACATATTTAACAAAGAAAGTATGAAACTGATCATGACCAAGGATCTTATGAAGTTTGTAAATCACGTCACCATAGAAGTCAGGTTGTGATAGTCCTTGAAGTTGTATATAGAGAAGGAAAATCATAAGTACTTATAGATGAAGCTTGACGTTTATTGCAAATTCTATCAAGAACGTCGCCTGAAGATTGTATAGACCAAAATAAATTAATCCCAGAGTTTTCATAACCCTAAGCACAATATTGTTTAACGTGATCTTTAACGGCAATAAGACAAGATGTTAAAAGTTTGGAGATATTTGTAGTGGTGCGAGAACTTTAATTGGAAATAAAACCTGCTCTATATGGTTGTTTGTGTAATTTGAGAATCCAGTACATCGATGGAAGTCCGTTTTGCTTTTCGTCTATTCCAGTCTTGAAAATCTTGCACTGAGTGATATGCGTCGAAACAACATCTTCAGTAGCTTGCACTGGAGTATACGAATTGGTACTCCCGAGTTCCTGAGATAAAACATTGAAGTAATGGTGGTGTCAAACAATAGTTATATTATTAGCTGCTTTATCAGCAGAAACTAAAACAGTTACAAACTTATTATGAAATTCCTGGATTCCCGAGGCGGTAGCCTTATTGTCAACCCTTTTGGCCTTTTATTCATTTTTAAATTTGTTATTTGTTTCTGTGTGTGTTTGTGGTTGACTATCGTCCTTGAATGCTGCTTTTCCTGTTCGATTTATATATATATATTGTTATTTAACTCTTGATGAGTTTGTGTGTGCACTAGTTATTACGTCATGCCTATTTAGTGTTAAAAATGCTACAACATACCAATAAATGGCTGTGGTTCAGTGGTTAAACGTACAGCCATCACAATTTAAAATCGCAATGTCTGTGGTTCAAATCCCGTTCCGGGTAATTACTTGTTTTATCACATATATTCTGAAGCCGTATATTTATCAATGTTACCTTTACGAAGGGTAATTGAATCGAATTGTATGTTCTTTAACGGCTCATCAACACAGTATAGGCTATTAAAGCCGCCCCAGAGAGAGGGGAATGATACATATAAATCCGGGAACCGTGCCCTTCTCGTAATATCGAATAGATTCCTATGGTTCTTTAACGTGCTCGGAGGATAAACCGATAAACGGGACCATCCGACGGATGAGTTTTAGGGAAATGGCTTGCCCAAGAACACACCGACGACGAAACTTATGACTTCTCCACACTATATACAACCTTACCACATCACCTTATTAAAGACAAGCTAATTTCTCTTATTCAAAAAACATTTGCTAGAGAAAATACTACATTTTTGGCATGTAATAATATAAAAGCGTTTTTTACTAACTGCAGTTTTGACAATTATACTATGTGGACTTGCTATGAAGTTTGTGAAGCACTCATCTTCCTATTAGATAATATTTTCGTCAGGTATGGAACCACCGTTTATAGACAAATTGTTGGTATCCCTATGGGTACGAACTGTGCACCACTTGTCGCAGATTTGTTCTTATTTTGCTATGAAAGGGATTTCATGTTGAGTCTTTCACCAGATACCCAGGCAGATGTTATTGAAGCCTTTAATGACACCTCTCGGTATCTGGATGAGATATTGAACATTGACAACCCTTTCTTTCCAACTATGGTTAATTATATTTATCCTAAAGAACTTCAGCTTAACAAAGCTAATATATCTGATAATAACGCTTCTTTTCTTGATTTAGATCTCTCGATTGAAAATGGTAAAACAATTAGCAAAATCTATGACAAGAGAGATGATTTTAATTTTGACACTGTTAATTATCCCCACTTGGATGGGGATGTTCCCCGAGCAACTTCTTATGGGGTATATGTGTCTCAACTTATTCGTTTTTCTAGAGCTTGTACTCGAGTTGAGGACTTTAATATTCGTAATCTTTGTATGACTAAAAAGTTCCTCAATCAGGGTTACCGTTACCATAAACTTCGTAAAACCTTTGCAAACTTTTATTATCGTAACCCTGATCTTCTTTCTAAATATAAAAGTAATTTAAGGACTCTTCTGCGACAAGGACTATCACAACCTGACTTATATGGTGATGTGATTTATAAACTTCGTAAGATTCTAGGTCATGATCACTTTCATACTATCTTTGTTAAACTTGTTAAAAAGTTTATCAAAAGAGGTTATGACCCTGTCATTTTGCAACGTACTGCATGCTTGGTGGTGGACCCTTTTACAGTTCGCCACTATGCTTTCCTCTTTAATTGTACGATGACCGGACAGGCTGTGGACCCTGTGATGACGCCTACCTAAAGCCCATTGGGACGGTGGCGTTTGATGTTTGTCCATGATCTTTCTTTTCGTGCCCTTAATGGTTTATTCTCTTACTGCTCTGGCTTCTGCAAAGTCATTGAGTACCTTCATTGTGGCTTTCTAGGCTATTGTTTTTTTTGTATTATATTTACACGAGCATATTTGTGTTTTACTTATATTAACCCTGATCTTCTTTCCAAATATAAAAGTAATTTAAGGACTCTTCTGCGACAAGGACTATCACAACCTGACTTCTATGGTGATGTGATTCATAAACTTCGTAAGATTCTAGGTCATGATCACTTTCATACTATCTTTGTTAAACTTGTTAAAAAGTTTATCAAAAGAGGTTATGACCCTGTCATTTTGCAACGTACTGCATGCTTGGTGGTGGACCCTTTTACAGTTCGCCACTATGCTTTCCTCTTTAATTGTACGATGACCGGACAGGCTGTGGACCCTGTGATGACGCCTACCTAAAGCCCATTGGGACGGTGGCGTTTGATGTTTGTCCATGATCTTTCTTTTCGTGCCCTTAATGGTTTATTCTCTTACTGCTCTGGCTTCTGCAAAGTCATTGAGTACCTTCATTGTGGCTTTCTAGGCTATTGTTTTTTTTGTATTATATTTACACGAGCATATTTGTGTTTTACTTATATTGCCTATTGATGCTGCCTTGTTGGTTAGAGATTAGATCATGGCGGGGATTTCTTTATTTACATTGTCCTGTTTTAATGGGATGACAGTAGGGTAAGTGTGAGGTTTGGTGCACCCTAGAACCGGTTTAAACCCCCAGTGGCCTACTTTGCCACTGACCGTTCCAAGGCGGTAGCCCTATTGTCAACCCTTTTTGTGTTTGTGATGTCGTTTGCATTTATTATTGCTTTTGCCTTCTTGTTTGTCTGTTTGCGTGTTTGTTTCTGTGTTTTGTGGTTTACTGTCCTCCTTGAATGCTACTTTCCCTGTCCGATCTTTTTATATTTCTTTGTACGAAGGCTAAATACAAATAAATGTGTGATATTGTGCGCATCGATTTCTGCTTATATACCGACTTTTGGGGTGTTCGTCGATTTGAAACTACTTCACACGTGACATTCATATTCATTAGTTAATACCAGTTAAAATAGAGACACAGTAGCTTTAAGGAACGACCAGTTTGTCCAATATATTGTATACCACAACGTGGTGCACATAAATGACGTGAGAAGTACGTCGATCAACATTTGAAGCTAGACAAATATTAAATGTTCTACCATTAACAGCCGATTTAATGGTGATTAATGGTGGACTTGAAAATAATTGCAACAAATGCACCTCTTGGCATTTCACTTACTTATAGAAGGAAACATTGAATTAAACGATGTCTGACTGGAGACGTTAAGTGATATGTTCTCAAAACAGGTGATCCAAGAGGTGTTAAAGAAACTTTTGAGCCGTTTTAGAAATCCTGGTAAAATTATTGTAATGACTATAGAATGAGGTTGCCGAATGAATATTTAAAGGTTTAAGACGTACAAATGGCTTGGATCTAAGAAATGAAGAGTTATTCTGTGGAATATGAATGTGTGTACGCAGAGTGTAACCGAAGAGGAGAAAGATTTATTTTAAAGTTCTACGGCCATGTTTTGTTTCATGAACATGTTTATGTTTATTTAAATCCAAATCAATACACAGCAATATATATTTACAATTCACACATTGCAATATCTGTGAAAAGCGAGAATAAGATCTTATTTGATGACGTGAAAATTTTTGAACAGGTAAAATCATCCACAGGTAAATGTCAAGCAGTGGTAAAGGTAGTATCTACGTCATGCAAATAATACTTATTTTTACATACATATTAGTAGCGTATTTAAATATATGTTTCTCTACGGGCCTATTAAGAAATGTTCATATGATGTTGAAGAGTTGAATTGTTAATTGATAATACTACGAAAAGAGTGAACATTCATCTTTAAGTGTTTTCATTAAAGGACACATGTAAATCTAAATGTTATGCCTTTTTGTTAAAAGCGAAATAAAGGCCAATTAGAAATTATTCGAGATACTACGTTATTACGGACGGTTAATAGGGCTCCAAAACTCAACACAAATGTCTAATTCAAGATCACAAGGAAAGGTTAAGGAAAATCCTATTAAAATGGGCCAAAATGTCGGTGAACACAAAACCTTCAACATGGTATAAGTAACACATGTGTTTAAGAATGTGTGATAATAAAAATAAATATAAAGGTAGAACAGGAAATGCAGATTTCACAGAACGCAGTAATCCCCAAAACACGCAAAAGGACAAACATGAATGGCATTGTTTACAACTATTAAAGGAATATGACGTCACAAACACAAAAAAGGATTGACAATAGTGCTACCGCCTTGGAACGGTCAGTGGCACAAAAGGCCACTGGGGGTTCAAACCAGGTTCTATGGTGCATCAAACCTCACACTTACCCTACTGTCCTCCCAATAAAACGTGACAGTGTAAATAAAGAAATCCCCGCCATGAACTATTCTCTAACCGAAAAGGCGGCATTAATAGGCAATATACTTATATAAGTAGAACACAAAGATGCTCCTGTATATATAAATACAAAAAGAACAATAGCCTAGAAAGACACCAAGCAGGTATTCAATGACTTGGCAGAAGCCAGAGCAACAAGAGAACATTGAGGGCACGACAAGGCAAGATTGCAGACAAACAGCAAACGTCACCGTCCTTTTGGGCTTTAGGCAGACGTCATCATAGGGTCCACAGCCCGTCCGGTCATTGTACCATTAAAGAGAAAAGCATAGTGGCGAACTGTAAATGTGTCCATCACCAAGCATGCAGTACGTTGCAACATGATTGGGTCATAACCTCTTTTGATAAACCTTTTAACAAGTCGTACCACTGAACTCCCATGATACGCCTAAAGTGATCCATTTAATGCAAGTTGCTTTATCAAAGACGGATCAGGTATGCAGTATGATCAATTTTACTAAATAATTAGGTACAAAGTCATCCTCCGAGGTAGCTCGATGCGTTTGGATTTCGGTTTTGATGGACAATTGATTAGGGACATCACATACCCCAAACGTGGTTTTAATTGGTATATTTAAATGGCGAAAATTAAAATATTACGGAATGGAAAACCAATTGGCCGGAACAAGTGGTAGTTTCAGTGTCGCAGTATGTATTGATTTTAATGAAAACATGTTGTACCTGTTAATCTTTGTTTCTTATTATCCTAGAATGTCTTCATGAAAAAAAGACATATGTTATCAACAAATATTATCCCATATATTTTTAAATTAAATGCTATTGAGTTAACACATATCAATACAGTAAACTCGGTCTTATCGACATCAAAAGTGACTGAGTTCTGTGAATATCGGGCTAAATATGATTCGTGAATGTAATGAACTTAATTTCGGATATCTGCCATACATCCGGGGATTAGGGACATCAGATACCCAAACGTGGTTTTAACTGTTGTATTTAAATGGCGAAATTGAAATATTGTAAAATGGAAACCAATTGGTCGGAACAAGTGGTAATTTCAGTGTCGCAGTATATATTAATTTTAATGAAAACATGTTGTACATGTTAATCTTTGTTTCTTCTTTCCTAAAATTTCTTCATTTCAATAGTGAAGAAAAGACATGTTATTAACAAATATTATCCCATATATTTTTAAGTTAAATGCTAGTGAATTAACTCAAATCAACACAGTAAACTTGGTCTTATCGACATCAAAAGTGACTGAGTTCTGCGAATATCGAGCTAAATATGATTCGTGAATTTAATGAACTTAAATTCGGATGTCTGCCAAACATCGGGGGAATTAACCTTACGCCTTTCAAGTTGTTAACTTCTTAAATGTTCGCAATAAAACAACTATTAATACTGTGAAGATGTCATATAATTTCACTGGAGGTTTCCTATGTTTACGTATTATTAATTTAACACATACAATGTCATTTTCGGACAAGTTGTTAATAATAGAAAATGAAATAACTTTAAAACCATATTAACCGTAGCAGTGGGTGACTCTAAATTGTGTTCAGTAAGTACATTATTTAAATTTTCTGAGACACTTAGGTTAAAATTTGACAAATTGAAGAGAGTCTGAGACAATACAGTCGTAAACCGGCGGAATTATGACACCAACCGTCATGATACATATCTTATGGTGATTATTCGATGCAAAACCATCACCTCACTAGGTGCTTATACGTTTCCCAACAGGCAGTTTCCAGACATTCGGATGATAACACACCAATTGTCTCCCAATTTCGTAGATATTGCTATGCACCAGGGTTCAAGTAAAATTACATAGACCGAACCTAAATAACTTGAACGGTGAGATCAGTAGACACAATAGAAACACATATACGACGTTCAAATCAACTGCTCAAAAGTTGGTTAGTTAGCGAGGATTGTGCGCATATAAAATTGATTCAAGCTAACCAGTAGGCCTTATTGCCTACTGACCGTTCCAAGTCGGTAACCCTGTCTTCACCACCCTTTCTGTTGTTTTTTGTCTCTTTCATTGTAGTTTTAAGTCCTTGTTTGCAGTACAGTGCGGACCTACGATGGCATTGCATTCGGACGCTGTGGTTTCTATAGGACCCTATATATCATTTCACAGCAAATTAACACATGTGTTTCTCATACCATACATATTTAAAGTTGTTCTTTGTTTCTGTGTGTGTTTGGAGTTGACTGTCGTCCTTAAAAATGCAACATTTCCTGTTCGATTTTTATATCTACTTTTATTTTCACAATAGTGTTGTTTGTGCCGTGTGACGACCATAATAATTCTCCCCGTACTTCCAATCAATACTGTTATCTTTTCATCCCACATGGATGGTATGACATTCATTGGTCCAGTTTTTCCTTAAACACATGTGTTTCTTATACCATTCATCTTTAACGTTAGTCTTTTTTTCTGTGTGTGTTTGTGGTTGACTGTCGTCCTTGAACGCAACATTTCCGGTTCGATTTGTATATCTACTTTTATTGTCACAATAGTGTTGTTTGTGCCGTGTGGCGACCGTGGAAAGTCTCCCCGTACATCCAGTCAATATTCCCACATGGATTGTTTGGCATTCAATAATCCAGTTTTTCCTTGAACACATAATGTTTCATACACCATTCATCTTTAAAGTTGTTCTTTGTTTCTGTGAGTGTTTGTGGTTGACTGTCGTCCTTGAATGCTACTGTTCCTGATCGACTTATATATCTTGAACTGTATATTACAATTATATTGAACATAGCAAACGAATTGGTTCCTACAATTCGACATTTAAGAGATCATAGCGTCAGTGTGTATTCATGTAGATGCTTTACTTATATAAATAATATTAACACTTGCATTACAGTATGATACATTAATTATCAATAATATCATTTCAAAATAGCAATATGCAATAAACGCGATGAAACAGTTTGCGTTAAATGTAATCTCTGGCCCTTGTCCAAGTGAAAAGACATAAGGTAAGTACACCGACTATCCAGAGAACCATTTTTATCAAAAGACGAACACCACATCTCGTTATTAAATAGGTTCTGTAAAGAAGATGTACAAATCTTGCTATGGAATGCAAAAAAAGGACCTGGTACTTATACAAGGTATTTTATCTCTATTAGCCTGGAGGTTGCATTAATCAAGTTTTTTTCCAAACCGATGCCTTCCAGACCAATATCAAAGTCATCTCCGTGAGGAAAAGCCTTCGCCTCATTAGAGTCGTTTCCGTTTTGGAGAGCCTTATTTTATTCCTAAGTAACAGCATATGCATGGAAGATGTCTGAATATTTCTGATTATCAAAGTCCTTGGTACCACTCGGCGTATCGCAGACAGTGGGATTTAAAAAACGTTGCACCTAGCTAATTCATTACCCACTAACAAGGTAATTCCCACTACTAAAGAGTAGGTCTAAGGCTTACATCAACTAGCACTTTAACTAAAAAAAAGAGTATGATAATGGACCTTTGGAAACGGCCGAGCACGACATATACGAAATATTGCAGTCTCGGTTTGATTTCAGTAAATAACAATTTTATTTTATATCAAGAAAACTCAAGAAAAAAATGTTGTATATATAGACCTGTATATGCTCTCTTGTTTATTTTTAGCTTCTAAAGCTGGTTCCTGATGTTTTTGTTGAGTTGATTTGCATTCACAACAAAAAAAAAAAAAAACAGAACTTCAAAATTTTAAATAAATAGTTTTATCATGTAAAAAAATAAAAATACTGATACATATATGCTAATCTTAAAGTTAATGAAAAATGTTGATTTGCCAAAAATTAGGACTTTTTTTTTTTCAAAATGCAGATATGTATCTTTTTACTGCATTTGATAATATTTTTCATTATTTCTGAAAACTGTTTATGTGTGGTCCACTTTTATATTCATATTATAAATGACAGAGATTAAAATGTTATCAGTTAATTGTCAAGGTCTTGGTTCAGCAGAGAAAAGAGTTGATGTATTCAATTATCTTAAATCAAAACAATGTCATGTATATTGCCTTCAGGACATCCATTCCACTGAAACCACTTAAAGTTTATTCGCACCCAGTGGGGAAATGAATGCCTATTTAGTTCAGACACCTCAAACTCTCGAGGGGTTGCCATATTATTCAACAAAACATAGAATATAAAATACATAGTCATATTCCAGATAATGAGGGTAATTTTCTGATTATGGACTTAAGTGTAGATAACAACAGATTTACACTTATAACGATTTATGGGCCAAACAATGATTCACCCACTTTTTTTGATAATATTCTACGTAAAGAAATATAAAAAGATCGGACAGGGGAAGTAGCATTCAAGGAAGACAGTAAACCACAAAACACAGAAACAAACACGCAAACAGACAAACAAGAAGGCAAAAGCAATAATAAATGCAAACAACATCACAAACACAAAAGGGTTGACAATAGGGCTACCGCCTTGGAACGGTCAGTGGCAAAGTAGGCCACTGGGGGTTTAAACCGGTTCTAAGGTGCACCAAACCTCACACTTACCATACTGTCATCCCATTAAAACAGGACAGTGTAAATAAAGAAATCCCCGCCATGATCTAATCTCTAACCAACAAGGCAGCATCAATAGGCAATATAAGTAAAACACAAATATACTCGTGTAAATATAATACAAAAAAACAATAGCCTAGAAAGCCACAATGAAGGTACTTTATAAGACTTTGCAGAAGCCAGAGCAGTAAGAGAATAAACCATTAAGTGCACGACAAGAAATATCATGGACAAACATCAAACGCCACCGTCCCAATGGGCTTTAGGTAGGCGTCATCATAGGGTCCACAGCCTGTCCGGTCATCGTACAATTAAAGAGGAATGCATAGTGGCGAACTGTAAAAGAGTCCACCACCAAGTACGTTGCAATTTAATAATAATACTTGGATCATACATGTCATATGTGGCGATTTTAATTTAGTGTTAGACAAAAAGCTTGATTAATGTAATTATAAACATGTTAACAATAAAAACGCTAGAGAAAGATTATTAGAAAATTATTGCCCAGAATAATCTTAAAGACCTCTACAGCAAGCAAGACTTGATTTCTTTCTTGTATCCGAAACGCTTTTTCCGTCTGTAAATAGATGCACAATTGAATCTAGCTATCGCTCTGATCATTAGATGACAATTTTGAATATAAATTTTACGCATTTTATTCGAGGTAAACAATTGTAGAAACATAAAAACTCTCTTCTCAGTGATATTGAATACTTAAATATAATGAATTCAAAAATAGAGGAAGTTAAAGCACAGTATGCAGTGCCGATTTACAACAACGATAACATAAATAACATACCAAATAATGAAATACGATTTGTGATTAATGATCAATTATTTTATGAAACACTGCTAATGGAATTCAGGGGTAAATATATATCATATTCAACCTACAGAAAGAAAACAAAAGAAAATCGAGAAAAATAATTAATAAAACTCATTGAAGTTCTAGAACACGATCTATCATCCGACAAAATCCAATCTAGCGAAATACTTAAACAAGAACTACGAAACCTAAGAAAAGATAAAATGCAAGGGTATTTGATACGATCACGAGCAAAACTAGTAGAAGACAGTGAAAAACCTTCGAAGTTTTTTATAACCTAGAAAAACATTACTTTGCATCTAAACTAATTCCAAAACTAGAAAAACAAAATGGAGACATAATAACGGATCAATTTGAAATTTTACAAGAAGCTAAGATTTTTTATAAAGATTTATACTCTAATAAACATGAGTTACTAGAAGATATAGACTTAGAAAATAAGCTGTCGGGATTAAACATACCAAAACTTACTACAATTGAATCCAACTCAATAGAAGGTCCCTTAACATACGAAGAATTAGCCACGACGCTAAGAGCAATTCTAATAATCGAAGTCCAGGGAGCGACGGTTTTGGGGCCGATTTCTTTAAAGCATTTTGGAAGCAGATTGGTCATTTTATAGTCCGGTTGCTTAATTGTGGGTTCAATATAGGGGAAATTATCTATAACCCAAAAAGAGGGTATAATTACTGTTACATGTATACCCAAAGAAAATAATTCCAGGCTTAACATTAAAAATTACAGACCAATTTCACTTCTTAATTGTGTTTACAAAATTGCCTCGGGTGCCATAGCCAATAGATTTAAATCTACACTTGACAAATTAATTCATAGGGATCAATCTGGTTTTATTGCAGGTAGATATTTAGGTGAAAACACAAGATTTATATATGATATTATGCAAGAAGAAGACTTCTTCTTTTAGTGGATTTCAAAAAAGCGTTTGATTCACTTTCATGGGCATTTGTTTACAATGTGTTGAAGTTTTTTGGATTTGGAAAGTGTATTATTTCATGGATAAAAGTATTCTATAAAAATGCCAAATTAACGGTTAATCAAGGCGGTAATCTATCAGAATTGTTTAATATTGGGCGGGGCTGTCTTACATTTTTATCCTATGTGCAGAAATCCTTGCTATCAAAATAAGAAGTAACAACAATATTAAGGGAATCAATGTTAATGGTACATAAGTTAAACTGTCACAATACGCAGATGATACATCTATGGTTCTAGACGGATCTCCATCTTCACTTAGGGAATGTTTATCAGAATTATCGAAATATGCAAAATACTCTGGTTTAAATGTAAACTTTGATAAAACACAAATATTATGGATAGGCAGAAAAAAATATAGCCAAGACACAATTAAAACTAAGTTGAAATTAACTTGGGGGGAAACACAATTTAAATTATTAGGTATAAATTTCAATGTTGATCTAGATAAAATGTTAGACATAAATTATAATGAGAAAATAACAAAGATTCAAAATGTGATCAAGATATGGAAAAGAAGATATTTAACTCCATTAGGGAAAATAACAGTTATCAAATCACTACTCGTACCAATATTAAACCATCTTTTTATATCTCTTCCAAATCCTACGGAATCCATTATAGCAAAAAGTAATGGCATACTGTACGAATTTCTTTGGGAAGGTCCAACAAAAATAAAAACACAGTTATAGTAAAGCAATATTCAGAGGGAGGTCTCAACATGATAAACTTAAAGGCTTTTATCTTCAGTCTAAAATCAACGTGGATAAGAAGATTAATTGTGAGTGAAGGCAAATGGAAACATGCAGTTGAAAGTTTCATTGATATTAAAAAAATAGCAGATTTAGGCAAATGCTATTGTGAAACAATAATGAAGAAACCTAATAAAAAAATGTGGATTGATGTTTTATCTGCTTTTGCCGCAGTCATTAACAGTAATAAAATTGAATCTGTAAATACGTTTTTATTAAGTCCTATTTTCTACAATAACAGTATTTTAATTGACAGTAAGCCAGTATATTATAAAAATTGGTTTGATCAAAATATTTACCTAATAAATGACCTATTTAAAGATAATGGAGAACTATATTCCATTAGTGAATTCGAGGATATGTATGGTTTAAAAAAACATACATAGTTTATATTACACCTTATCATCCCTTATTTTTTAATAGTTTTATCTTTATATATTTACAATAATTTTTAATTAATACTTCATTTCTTCATTTTTCATCAATATTTGCGCACAATAGGACCTTTTTATGTGTCGACGTGCCGTAAAACACCATTCATTCATGGTTTAAAAAAATAATTCTTACAGTATCAGTTATTAAATCCTTTCAAAAGAAGATATTGAAAACAACAGTTTCAAGTAAAATGCCACTTCCAAATATACCATCAAACATCGCCCCATTTATCCAAAACAGAAAAGGTTGCAAAATATTTTACAATATTCTAAAAAATACAGCGATAAACCAACTTCAAAATTAAAATGGGAACTTAGTTATGGCATAGAGGAAGAAATATGGACAGATATATATGCTTCACCATTCAAAAGTACAATGAGCACAACGTTGCAATGGTTTCAGATTAGAATAAATCACAGATTACTTCCAACTAATCTTTACTTACACGAAATAAAAATAAAAGATAACCCCTTATGTTATTGTTGTAACGACGAAGAGACCATTACTCACATGCTATTGACCTGTCCCACAGCACAAACTTTCCTTCAACAACTACAAAGAATACTTGTATCAACATGATCAAAACAAATAGTACTGCCATTTACAGAAGAGCTTTTTATATTCAACATTGGAAAATTCTTAACAAAAATGAGTTGCAAATATTGCTAGAAATCAAAGATTATATTTTTTGCTCAAACCATTATCCATACAGGCACTTAAAAACATACTTAAATGCTCTCATAACACATATAAGCATATTGCAATAAAAACAAAAATGTGGAACAATTCAATAAAGATTGGGAGATGCTAAAACAAATATTTAACTAGGTACATTATCTTATCAGATTAAAATACTAACCTCCACTGAACCAAGCACTGGCTTTTTTTTTGATTTTGTACATCGATTAAATCAGAAAATTCAAGACATGGACCACACATGTAGTTTTTAAAATTATTACATTTCACTTCATTTTTTTTTCTTTGGACTAAAAATAACTTCCCATTGCAAATCTCATTATTTTATTATAAAGCAAACATACAGTAATTTTCAAATGTTCTATAGTATGCTTGTATATATTTTGTAAGGTGTGGCAAGGGATGATCCTCCCCGACCCTTGTCTCACCATGTGATATGGCAAGCATATGGCGGTGGATATAGCAATATTTGTATCTTTATTTCGTCCCCTATAAGTCTTATTTAGGATGTATCGTAGGAAAGCCTTAGTAAAGCCTACTTCAGTTGAAGACTTATCAGACACGAATACAATGCCTTCTAACAACAAAGTTTACGAAGGCAAGCTTATCTCTTAAAATATTAACATCCCCATCAATCAGCGAAATAAATCCATCAGACATAAAGGGCATAATATACTTCCATAGCAATTTCATTACCTGGTGTTTGCACCAAAATCTCAAACGATTTGGAACATAAGGGCTCATTTTGACTTTTCAAAGCACTACAAGCTGTAGGGTGTGGTTGCTTCTATCATGTTTTTTAAAAATAAAACATATCACGTAACGTAAACTACATGAGACATAGGCAAAGACTATTTCATGCATAAATCCGGTGTGTTTTAACCCTTGAACATATCTGAAAAGCCAGACTGATTTTTACCGTCAAACTACCTACCAAAGGGCGTTGCCCTATGTTGGGTGTCTTTATAATCATAAGCACTTTTATTACTTTGACTACTTTTGTTAAAAGAGTTGTTCTTTATAAATATAGATGTAAAAATCGAACAGGAAAAGAGGCATTCAAGGACGACAGTCAACCACAAACAGAAACAGAAACAAGAAACAACTATCTATAAAAATGAATAAAAGGCAAAATAAGACATCACAAACACACAAGGGTTGACAATAGGGGGATTTAAACCAGATTATAGGGTGCACCAAACCTCACACTTACCCTACTGTCATCCTAATAAAACGGGACAGTGTAAATACAGAAATCCCCGCCACGAGCTATTCTCTAACCAACAAGGCAGCATTAATGGGCAATATAAGTAACACACAAATATGCTCGTGTATATATAAATACAAAAATCCAATAGCCTAGAAAGCCACAAAGAAGGTACTCATTGACTTGGCAGAAGCCAGAGCAGCAAGAGAACAAACCATTGAGGGCAGGACTTTATTTTTATATATTCAGCTAGAGTCAGAGTACCAAATGCAATAAGGGTGATCGTCTGAAACACAGGATCATATATGCTTATTAATTCCAACACGAGCACCCGTATTAGAGTACTAGAAAACAATAAACACAACTGCATCAATATTGCGTCAATAACTTAAGTAGGTGCTAGGGGGCGTGAGAAGTGTTGCTTCTTTCATTACTTCTCATGAACAGACTCAATAAAACCGAGTCTGCTGCTTTATTCTCTTAATTGTGATTGTTGCTTTAATAGGATCACCTTTATTAGTATTTATTAAAGTAAAGCAATTAAAAAGATTACGACCGAATAGAAAACTGGAAACTTACACATAGTTTGAAACTGAATGTATAATTGATTTCAAGTGATATTACTGTTACAAAGACACACTATAGCAATAAACACAGTAACATTGAAATATTAGTTATGTTTTTGATTACTAACCGGACTCAATCATGCTTCAGTATACTTGCAGAGGACAAGATGACGACTACGAGGTCACATTGTTCGCATTTGTATTTTAAACATGTTACGCCGATTTGACAATGATATCTGATTTCTTTGACGATTCGTAACTGTTTAACACATAGTTAAAGGGCTATATCCATTTTGGTTTTGTAGGTGTCTTAATAGAAGCAAATAGAGCAACTGACACAGACATGTGAAAGTTTCCATAATATATTTTAGAAAGTCCAACAACTAAGTATGCTTGATTTATTCTGGGTAATTAATTATGTAGTGTTGTGTTCTGCTACATTCTCGCACGGCTTTTAAATAAAAAACATTATTGTAAAACGAAATATAAAAAGATCGGACAGGGAAAGTAGCATTCAAGGAGGACAGTCAACCACAAAACACAGAAACAAACACGCAAACAGACAAACAAGAAGGCAAAAGCAATAATAAATGCAAACTACATCACAAACACAAAAGGGTTGACAATAGGGCTACCGCCTTGGAATGGTCAGTGGCAACAAAGGCCACTGGGGGTATAAACCGGTTCTAGGGTGCACCAAACCTCACACTTACCATACTGTCATCCCATTAAAACAGGACATTGAAAATAAAGAAATCCCCGACTTGATCTAATCTCTAACGAACAAGGCAGCATTAATAGGCAATATAAGTAAACCACAAATATGCTCGTGTATATATAATACATAAAAACAATAGCCTAAAAAGCCACAATGAACGTCCTCAATGACTTGGCAGAAGCCAGAGCAACAAGAGAATAAATCATTAAGGGCACGACTAGAAAGATCATAGACAAACATCAAACGCCACCGTCCCATTGGCCTTGGTGTAGGCGTCATCATAGAGTCCATAGCCTGTCCGGTCATCGTACAATTAAAGAGGAAAGCATAGTGGCAAACTGTAAAAGGGTCCATCACCAAGAATAAGCTTACGGGTAATAACATTTAATTGTCTGATTGTGCAAAACGTACACATTTGTATAATATGTTATACCCACTTAGTAGTAATAAGCTTTAGGAAGAACATATACATGATATAAAACATATATATATATTTCTCGAAAACGGCAGGATGGCATTAAATTTTAAACACAAAACAAAATTGTTGAAAAAGAGCAAATGGCAACTTATTGATTAAGGGTTTTGGAAGATACTTGGTGAAGACATTGGTTTGTTTATATGCATGAAACTTTAGGAAGCAGACATCAAGATGGCCATGTTTACCATAAAGTCATGACGCTATTTTGGTACATGACGTACTATCTGAAGACGTGGAGTTGTGCTATCTTTCCGCAAGCTTATTTTGACTAAGTAGTACAGCAGACGTTAATGTGCTTTTCCGCCTACATCAGGTTTCTGGACAATTAGCAAAAGAAAGCATACAAATTGCTGATTATGGAATTATTATAAAAAAATAATATTGACACTTGAAACTAAACAAAACAGAAGTTTCTTTGTGTTTCTATTTTAATGCCTGTCGTGCTCTGATCGCCCAATCCATTGAGGATTTTAGTATAAAATGGTGTCGTGGATGCGGACCCAAACTCTCTTTCTACTTGAAAAAACTATTTTCTTTTAATTATAAATACACGTATTAATTTTTATAATGCTAACCCCTCTTTACTTCCTCCGAGACCTAGGTTTTCCTTTCGTAATTTAAAAATCCTGTATTTAAGAATTTCATAATAAATTTGTCCTAGTTCCTGCTGATAAAGCCGCTAATAATGTAATTATTGTTTGACGCTTATATTACGTCAATGTTTTATCTCAGGAACTCCGTAGCACCAATTCGTATACTCCAGTTCAATATACTGATTGGTGTTGTTTCAACACATATCACTCGGTGAACTGCTTTCAAGGCTGGTGTAGACGAAAACCAGAACAAACTGCCAACTATATGTACTGGATTCCTTAATTACATAAAAATCCGTATAAGGCCAGCTTTATTTCGAATTCTAGTGCATACACCACCACAAACATCTCCAAAATTGTAACGTCTTGTCTTACTGCCGTTAAAGATCACGTTAAACTATATCGTGCTAAAACTTATGAAAACTCAGGGATTAATTTGTTTTGGTCTATTAACAATTCAGGAGACGTTCTTGATAAAATTCGCAATAAACGTCATGTTTCATCTATAAGCATTCATGACTTCTCTACACTATATACAACCTTACCACATCATCTTATCAAAGACAAGCTTATTGCTCTTATTCAAAAACAATTCGCTAGGGAAAGTACTACTTTTTTGGCCTGTACTAATATTAAAGCTTGTTTTACTAACGGCGGTTTAGACAATTACACTATGTGGACTTGTCAAGAGGTTTGTGAAGCACTCATCTTCCTATTAGATACTATTTTTGTCAGGTATGAAATTACCATTTATAGACTAATTGTTCGTATCCCTATGGATACGAAATGTGCACCACTTGCCGCACATTTGTTTTTATATTACTATGAAAGAGATTTCATATTGAGTCTTTCATCAGATACCCAGGCAGATGTTATTGAAGCCTTTAATAACACCTCTCGGTATCTGGATGATATATTCAACATTGACAACCCTTTCATTTCTACTATGGTAAATAATACATACCCTAAAGTACTTCAACTATTTTTGCAGAAATGCCTAATATTTCTGAGGCTTCTTTTCTCGATTTACATCTCTCCATTGAAAATGGTGAAATAATTAGCAACATTTATGACAAGAGAGATGATTTTAACTTTGATATTGTTAGTTATCCCCATTTAGATGGTGATGTCCTTCGAGGAACTTCCTATGGGGTATATGTGTCTAAACTTATTCGTTTTCTAGGGCTTGTACTGGAGTTGAAAACTTTAATATTCGTAATATTTGCATTACTAAAAGGCTACTCCTTCAAGGCTACCGTTATCATAAATTGCGTAAAACCTTTGCAACATTTTATTATCGTAACCCTGATCTTCTTTCCAAATACAAAAAACTTCTGCGACAAGGACTATCACAACCTGACTTCTATAGGGACGTGATTTACAAAGTTCGTAAAATATTTGGTCATGATCATTTTCATTCTATTTTTGTTAAACTTGTTAAACGGTTTACCAAAAGAGGCTATGCCCCTATCATTTTGCAAAGCACTGCATGCTTGGTGGTAAACCCATTTACAGTTCGCCACTATGCTTTCCTCTTTAATTGTGCGATGATCGGACAGGCTGCAGACCCTATGATGACGTCTACCTAAACCCCAAAAGGAAGATGACGTTTGATGTCTGTCTACAATCTTGTCTTGTCGTGCACTCAATGGTTTGTTATCTTGTTGCTCTGACTTGTGCCAAGTTATTGAGTACCTTCTTTTTGGCTTTCTAGGCTCTTTGTTTTTTTTGTGTTTTTTTTATTTATATATCTAACCGAGCATCTTTGTGTTTTATTTATATTGCCTATTAATACTGCCTTGTTGGTTAGAGAATAGTTCATGGCGCAGATTTCTTTATTTACACTGTCCCGTTTTATTAGGATGACAGTAGGGTAAGTGTGAGGTTTGGTGCACCCTAGAACTTGGTTTAGGCCCTCAGCGGCCCTTTGTACCACTGGCCGTTCCAAAGCGTAGCCCAATTGTCAACCCTTTTGTGTTTGCGATGTCATTTTACATTTTATTCATATTCAAAGTTGTTCTTTGTTTCTGTGCGTGTTTGTGGTTGGTTGACTGTCGGCCTTGAATGCTACTTTTCCTTTTCAATTTTTGTATCCATATTTACTATTTTGCCTATTAATGCTACTTGTTAACAGGTTAGAGAATAGTTCATGGCGGGGATTTCTACATTTACACTGTCCCATTTTATTGGGATGACAGTAGGAGAAGTGTGAGGATTGGTGCACCCTATAAACATGTTTAAATCCCCAGCGGCCTTTGTTGCCACTGACCGTTCCAAGGCGGTAGCCCGATTGTCAACTCTTTTTGTGTCAACTTAAAATCGAGTCATTTTTTAAATATCATATAAATCCTATCAAAGAAATTGAAAACAAGGCAATCTTTCTTTCTTCTCTCTTCCTTTATTCACTTCCTGCTGGTACAACAAGTGAGCGGTTATGTGTATATGTGTGTTTGTGTAGGTGTGTGAGTGAACACACGTGCCCTTGAGCGTACGTTGGTGTGTAAGAAGAACGTGTTTGAGAGCGTGCGTGCATGTGAGAAAAAAGACACAACAACAATTATTATATCACATATTTGTACGTAGAATATAAAACTGAGCGAACAATTTATGCATGTATTATATTTCAGGTAAAAAGGGCAAAAACAAGTTTAAAATAGTGATTAATAAAATGTATATATAGACTTAAAACACTATAAGATAGAGATGTATGAATAAAAACTATAGTGAAACTAAATCTATGTCACACACTAGTATGTATCAATTGTATGAGGAAACTATTTGGACATAGACATTGTATGTACTTATCAAATGCTCGAAAAACTTGCTATGCTAGAATTGTATGAATAAGAACCTTTAATGATGAATTGTTTGCATATTATAAATGTTACATACGGTAAAATATTTGATATAATAAAATTTCATTATAAAAAACTCTTTTTGTGTTTGAGACGTCATATGTCTTTAGTCAATATACCTTTCATGTTTGTTGTTTTGCGTGTTTTTGGGTTTACTGTGTTCTGTGAATTCGACTTTGGTACTTATTTTTAAAGTGTTTTCATTCAATTAAAGATGTCCTGTGATATAGAAAAAAATCTAAAGGATCAGAGATTGTAAATTTGAATCGAAATCGCTAAAAACGGGATTATTTTTAAAAATATAAATTCTCATTACAATATAAGGACCTGAAGTCTCAAAGTTATCTGTTATATTCGTGAAGACAAATATTTGGAATGAACAAAATACATACATCTTGGCATGTTTGGTGGAAATCAACAAAAAATAAATTAAAGTCGGTGATCTTTGGAATAGAAATTTAAATTCTACATAAAACATAGCAAAGCGGAAGTAGTTATGGTATTTCCTTAAATGATTGATTGAATTGGATTTTATAGTCGCACAAACAGCTAAGGTCATATGGCGACTTTCCAGCTTCCATTGGTGGAGGAAGACCCCAGGTGCCCCCCCCCCCCCCCCCCCCGGGCAATTATTGTGCACGGGCGGGCACCTGGGTAGAACCACCGACGTTCCGCAAGCCAGCTGGATAGCTTCCTCACATAAAGATTCCTAGGCCCCTGAGGGATCGAACCTACAGCGGTGAGTGGCAAGTGATTTCAAGTCAGAGACGTTAACCACTCGGCCACGGACGCCCCCATGTCCTTAAATGTAAAGGTGTGATAAGTTAAAGAAGAAACAGTCCTGAAGAATCACAGATTTCAAAATGCCATTTCTTTTGGCCCAAAATATCGAAATTTTAAAAAGCAAACGGCGAAAACTGACTATTATACAATTTTATTGCAATACAAGGGAGCTGAATGATCTTTAAACCTAATATTAGATTAATGTACATGAGACAAATGTTTGGGATAAACAAAGTTTATACATCTTTTCAAGATGTATAAACTTTGTCTACGAAAATAAAGCATAAAATCAAACATTTTTGGAAATTTATTTATAATAAAACAAAGTATTTTTCAAAGATTTAAATAAGGATGTGTTAAGCATGTTAAGGTACAGACAAAAAGCTCCTAAGTAAAAACTGCAAATAAACTTTCCTAAAATTTTAATATTTATTAAAAATAATTTCTTTAAAAAAACATGAAGGGGAGCTGAAGGTCTTTAACGCTTTCTTAGTATGTTCGTGTATATGAACAAAAAACAAATGGGCGAACACAAAACCAAATATCTTAAAAAAGCAGGAGAATTGATTTTGTATTTGTAATCTATCAATTGAAGACATTTTTTTAAATTATTTTGATAATTAAACTCAAATTCACAATATGCACACGTAAATGCCATTGTAGTATTTCTTTTATTAAACTATTGCACAAAAACTTAATATGCCAGTTAGAAGAACCGTGCGAAGTGATATTTAGATTTTGGGTTGAGAAAAAAGCAATTCAGAAGGAAAAGTACTTGTCTGGAAAACAATATCCGTCTCAAAACTATTCTAAGAGGTATTAGACAATCACGATATTAATATCTCTAACAGAATACTACGTTTTCAACTGCCGAAGGTTGACGCATGTTAACATTCTGAATCTAATATACATGCTACAACTAACTCCCCTGCATTCAACGCATTTTACAATACAGGGAAGTCTATGAGTTCTGCAGGTAAAGTGTAAAGTATGTGTCGCAAGATAATTTGATAACATTCCGAAAGTATAAAGGAACACATGGGACATCTGTTATAACATGCCTTATAACAAAGTCCAAGGTGTCCCATCCATATTCCACAGGTATGCAACTAAAACTTTCCGATGTCCTTGTTTGCACGTGGTGGTATGCACGCACATGTTATACTGCTGATGCTGCATATGTATGGGGAATACTGATCATCAAGAGTTCACCAGCTGAATCCACAACGCTATAGGATGGACATAGTAATGAGACACTGGATTAATATTAACTGATATTAACTGATATCCAGTTGATAATTATTCCAGGGTCTCATTACAACGGCTTGATGTATGCCCATCGTACTGCGATGAGGATTAAATTGGAAAATCTCACCATCAATTTTTACTGTAGACTGTGCGCCCATTTATACAACCTGCTGTTTAAAATAATCTTTATCTACCTTCTTTCAAAACATGTCTTTCAAGATGCTTTGTCCTATTGCCTTAACGTTATCTGGATTATGATTTTTTCCAGCAGTCATATACTCAAACTACATTGTAAATCAGTTGTTTCGTTTGAGAACGATTTCCTACTCCCAAGAACTGAAGCAAAGACTGCTAGTGCTAGTCTTTCAAACCTCTTTGCAACAGTGCCTTTGTATAATTATACCCTGTGTTAACTTGCATCACGTGTAACACCCGTTAGCTGCTGTATATTTAAGGACTAGATCTGTCATATGTATAGAAAAAAACGTCAACATGGATGGGATATGGTCAAATGATATTTTCAACCAAATGCATACTTTATGCATGAGTAAAGAGCAATGTCAACAATAAAGTACATGACAGTAATAATAAAGTAATAATAAAGTACAATAAAAGTAATAATAAAGTACAATAAAGTAATTCAATATTATGTCCGTGCACTAGAACATAATATCAGAAAGAAAACTTAAATGGCTGAAAGTGTGCCCTTTATATCCGATCTGAAATATTTGATGCAAATTAATTTAACTTTTTTGTTTTGATTTTTGTGTCAAATAAATTGTTCCATTTATCCAGCGAGAGCAGACGAGACATCATTCTAAATAAAATAAGCCTTGCTATCATATCCAAATTTCAAAGTACACCATTTATTCAAACAAAAATGGTCCAAAACGAAGTTACAATATTATAAATCCGATCAAATAAACTGTTCATCCGAATGTTTCACCATACCACATGTTTTCAGTTTTCAATGTAAGTGCAGGCTTTTCATGTGTATCATTGGCACATGAGATATAAAGAAAATCTTTTTCTGTTTTTAATAATGGTGCACTTTTTCAATTATGCTATACATATTTTTAGTATGAAGGTGAACTTAACTTGACAATTGTATATAATTCGGTGATGGAATCAAGGGCTGATAATCACAGAGGCTTTTGCATATGTTAAAAATAACTAGAAAGGTGTTCCACGGAACACTTTTGTCGCCTGCCATGTGCTTAATTCAAGTTATAAGCTACGTCAGGTTGCAGGCTAATGTTTTATTGAAAGGGGTATAACTTTGCAGAAATGACAATAAAATGATGAGACATATGTAATGGCTTCCCTTGGGGGTGAGATGAAGATGTTTATGAAGTTTCATGAACATAGGTTAAATACATTTTAAGTTATGATCAAGTTCATGCTACAGGTTAAAACGGACTGATGGACGAAGACGACGACAGACGACGGACAAAGTGTCTACCTGTCTGCGATCCTACGAAGGCGACACAAAGACAAATGATATGGAACTTTGAATTGTAACAGTTCTGTGAATCATGATTTAATGTTAGCTCAATATTTTTAAATAAAATTGTATCAGGCCATATAATTGTCTTTTTTACTAAAAGTCTTTAATTGTCGTGGCAGATATGGAAGGTAGGGACTGCCCAGTCTCCATTGATGCCATTGCTGACTATAACAGTATATTTAAATGGTACTTTTAGTTTAAACACAATAATTTTAATACCTTATAATTCTCAAAATGACAATTTTAAACCTGAATTTGTATCTACCTTAGAGCTATGATTTTAATGTCTCTTATACAGTAAAATCATATACTTGATCTTAAGATCAATATCCATTGATATATATAAATGAATATTCATGATAACTCATGCTACAATAGTTCTAAATGAGCTTAGGCTAATCATAAGCATGTTGCTACATTGTTTAATCACTTTGCTTTTTTTACCATAGCTCCTAATTTATGTTTTTTATGTTTACTTATGTTATTCATGTCGGTTCAAAAGTTTCTTAATAGCTTATTTTATTTTTTTTATGTCTTGCCGACTTTAAATACAATTTACTTGGCTTGACTTGACTTGACTCGTTCTGTGTATTATCTTTTTCATTGTATAGTTAATGTTAACTTTGTGTGTGGTACAGTGCGGATCTACGGTGCCATTGCGTTTGGTGCTGTGATTTCTATAGGACCATTTTTCTCATTTAAGTATAGCACTCACACATTAGTTTTAAATAGACTGATTACTTCAAACTGTTAAGAGGGGCGTCCGTGGCCGAGTGGTTAGAGTCTCTGACTTGCAATCATTTGCCCCTCACCGCTGTAGGTTCGATCCCTCATGGGTCTAGGAATCTTTATGTGAGGAAGCTATCCAGCTGGCTTGCGGAACGTCGGTGGTTCTACCCAGGTGCCCGCCCGTGCGCGAAAATTGCCCGGAGGGGCACCTGGGGTCTTCCTCCACCAGTGGAAGCTGGAAAGTCGCCATATGACCTTAGCTGTTGGTGCGACTATAAAATCCAATTCAATTCAATTCAATTCAAACTGTTAAGTGTAATTAAAGTATTGGGCACCGAATGCATTATCCTGACTATTAACACTAGCGTCTTCGTTTCGAGACTGATTCATAACATATAATTCTAATTTGTATTCTCTTCCATAAATCACCATGTTTTGACTGTTACTGACACAGGTGAAACATAATAATTTAATAGCATTGCTGTGGGAGAGCATATGCATCTAAATTGCATTACGTATAGGATAATAAACACTGCCATTGGAATATGTCATGTCTGTATTCGCCCGTAACACGTGTCTGGGGTAATTAATCGTTTCCAATTCACAACAACAGTCCAATGCAGTATATGATACATTATGCTATATTTACGTCCCGAGTTTTAAGATAACTATATTGCACAAGTTAATTAACTATTTGCTTCTTGAATTGACCCAGAACATCAATAAAATGGGTTGTAACAGTATTTGTAGAATAAGTTAGACAATTTCATTACAAATACTACAATAATCTTTCATCGATAGCCGGTGAAGATCGGGAGTTCCGACAGAGATATAACTATTTCCATCGAAATTGAGGTTTTGCCTTTGTCCCGATTAAAACAGTAATACATAGAGGTTCTTTTTCTAATTTGGATGTATAACACACTTATTGCAAGACAGACCAATTTTATCAAAAGTTATATGAATTATATGAAGCTTTAAATACTCTACTATATTAAGAATGTGTGACCACAGTTCCTTATTACGTGTACTTCAGTAGTTTCTTTAAATATTTTGGAATATCGCAATTACATTTTTCCGTTAAACTGCAAAAAGATGCGATTTTTTTCTTTGTGCGAAATGCTTTAACGTGTCACATACTGACACTAGATTTTTTGAAATACTTACAAAATATCAAGTACAAAAAGATATCCAGTCAGGTTTTGACAACAAATACAAAACGTTATGTGTCATAAATGGTTATTATGCGAATAACCATGTACTACCTGCTGGAAATATAAAGAAATATACAGCAACAACTATTGTTAGAGCCAATTAGACTTGTCCAGATTCGAAACGGGCAAATGACCGGATGAACGAATCGCAGACAACTACTGAAGATGATATATGTCGCTTGCAATTCCGTAGAAAGGCTACTATTTCAAAATCAAAACGACCAACGAAATAAACACGTAAACAGTAATTATAGATATAAAAATCGAAAAGGAACGGTAGCGTTCAAGGACGACAGCAACCACAAACACACACAGAAATAAAGAACAACTTTAAAGATGCATAAAAGGCAAAATAAGACATCATAAACACAAACGGGTTGACAATGGGTCTACCGCCTTGGAACGGTCAGTGGCAAAAAAAAAGCCCGTTGGGGGTTTAAACCAGGTTCGAGGGTGCACCAAACCATCGAAAAAGCTACAATTCATGAGCTACTATTAAACAGTAATTCCCAGGGAAATGATATAGTTTAAAAATTGATAATGAATAAAAAAAACGTAATTTTATTTAAACAAATGTCAACAACGTGTAACATTATTTAATTTTCCTAACAGTTTAAACCGATGCAGATTATTTGTTTTGTTTGTATATTAACATACGGCGATTGAAATTGACAAGTTCGTGCATTTTATTATGGCTTCCTACCTTTCAGTGGAAAGACGTATTGTTTTCGTTCTGTTTATTCTTATTCTTTTTCCGTTTTCTTCTTCTCACCGCCACTTTTTTGACATTGTTTTTGTTGTGTGTTCTGTTAATTGACTAGAACTCTTCTTTCATTCTATTACAGTACATTACACAGATTGCGAATTCCAGTAGACAATAGTGTTCGTCCTTAGAGACTGTCTGCAAGCTTAGACTATAATATGCACGTAAATTGCAAGCATTTAATTAGTTTAGTTTATACTTAATTAAGGAATCATGCAACTAATTAACTTAATTAAGGAATCATGTATCAAGTTAATGATCCACTATAATCATAAGTTTGCCAAAGATATACACACAAAGAAAAGGCATGAGTGCGCAGGTCATTTTTAATGATTATAATGAAGGTTAACTCTTTGATACAGAATACTTATCAAATTGCCTGTGTTATTTGAACTGTTGCGTCTGTTTGTTGTTGTTGTTTTGTTTTTGTTTTTTGTTGTTGATTTTTTGTTTTTGCTTTTTTTAAATATTAGTTAACTACTCGAAACAAACAACAATTATAAATATATGTAAGAGGCAAAATACGTTACATCAAAACCTCCTTTATACGTTTTTGAACAAACTTATTAAAGATGGTAAGAAAGTGAACATGATCAAGGATCTTTCAAAGTTTGCAAAGCACAAAACCTTTTAAATAAGGTAAAACACAGCCCCACCAGTAATGTCAGCAAGCACCTTATTACTTGTAGCACTCATCAACTGACAGCATATAGTCCAAGTCTTGAGGAGGAGATGTCACAGCTCAGCTCACTCCAATAACAAGTCCGAATTCTCAACGATGGGGTCAAACAGGATCAAATCATGCTGGAGTTTTCCAAAAGTTTGACAAAGTATCTCAGGAATGCAAGTTGAGATATCTAGAACACAGACTTTATCATGTTTATGGGACAGCATACCGATGTGGATAAAAGTGTTTCTGTCATTCAAATATCAGTCGGTCCTGGTAGATTGGTGTAAGTAAGTGTCATCAGACAGCGTAAGGTCAAACGTCCGTCTCTTCGCTGACGAATATATCCTGTACAGAGAAATCACAAGACAAATAACGTAACTGAGAACTAGGGTCGATATACTGCGTAAGCGTCATGAAACATGATAACCCAGATGTGCTTCAGATTTTAGAAAAGTACAGTTCTCTTATAGTTGATAATGTTATTATTTTCTGCTGGCTTCCAAGCCATGTAGTAAAACGTGGTAATGATAGAGCTGATAGTGCTGCTAAAGCAGCATTATGTTTACATATATCTAATGCTAAATTACCTTATACTGAATTAAACGTTGTATTAACACATTTATTCTTGGCAAGCCGCTTGGGATTTGTCAGTTAACAATAAGCTCCATTCAACTAAACCGTTAAACCGTTAAACCGTAGAACCATTCGTCAAAAAGAAGTTGTCCTAGCCCGATGCAGGATAGGGCATGCTCGTTATACTCAATCATATTTATTACAAAGTGAGCAACTACCAGAATGTATACCCTGCTTTGCACCGTTAACGTTCAAACACTTCTTGTTGGAATGTGTAGATTTTGATCCTATGCGACAAAGGTACTACAATGTTAATACTTATTTGATACTATAGATTTTAGTCTTGTTTTAGATTACTACTTAATTATTTCATCTTTCGTCGGTTTTTGCGCACAATATGTCCCATTTACGTGTATGACGTGCCGTAAAATACCATACATTTATTCATTAATTTCAGACTAATTGTGCATTCTGGCTACTAGTAGTTTACCTAAATTATAGTGCGGCACAAAATCCGTTATCTTACTAGAGTGAGGTCTCAATCATGAATTCTATGTTTAGATTTTTCTCTGTAATCATATATCGTTCAAGATATATTCAACTATTCTGTTCGCTTCTTTACAATAAAACAAACCCACTAGACTTCATGAAACTTCTCTAGATTCAGAGAATGGATTTTTCTAACTCAATAATGTATTATTTCTCAACTTAATTTACCGCAAACAATTATCTTTTTCCGACAGGCTGTGGACAAAACAAATATAATTACATCTAAAATCCATATTTAAGGATCTTTGTCTACGTCTGGATATGATTTATTGATATCAAAATCTGTACATATCCAGTCGCAAACCGGCATAATAATTACACCCGCAGACGTGATGGATATCGTATCGCGAATTCAACGCGAAAATTGTTCACCAGTATATTTCGGTTATTCTGATCGCGCTATATTACTAAGTAGGTCGCCAAGACGAGCGTGATAAACTGGAAGCTGCTGTTTCCGTTAATAAATCAAGCACACTTATTTCTATACCCTACATCTGCGGTATTTGTCTTTGATAATTTTATTTGCTAATCATCTTTAACTTGAGTATTACATTGTGTTTCAGAAGTGAATTGTCGCACATATCAAAACATGCCAGATACATGCTTTAAAATACATTTTCAAAATTGCAAATTAATTAATAAATAAAAAATATTAAAATGAGAGCATTTATTTTATCAAATGTATTTTCCAAACATGATTAATTGAATTGGATTTTATAGTCGCACCAACAGCTAAGGTCATATGGCGACTTTCCAGCTTCCATTGGTGGAGGAAGACCCCAGGTGCCCACCGGGCAATTTTCATGCACGGGCGGGCACCTGGGTAGAACCACCGACGTTCCGCAAGCCAGCTGGATAGCTTCCTCACATAAAGATTCCTAGGCCCCTGAGGGATAAAACCTACAGCGGTGAGGGGCAAGTGATTTCAAGTCAGAGACGTTAACCACTCGGCCACGGACGCCCCTTCCAAACATGAAATTGTAAAATTAATCCCCATTCAAAATCAGGTAAATCTTTACAGCGGTTATGCATGTAAGCAAATCAGGCGGCTCCAAGGAAAGTTCTGTAAGGGAAACATGCAGCATTTTACCTTCTAGTACACTGGACTTGGATGTACATTTTGAATGTTTAAGTGCTGTTTCATGTTTATTATAGGACAA